>CAJNIZ010037746.1:15400-25809 GCA_905231905.1 Symbiodinium pilosum
CTGAACCCTAAATCCCAAACCCTATGGACCCCTCAACCCTAATCCCCCTAGATCACAAGCCCTAAGCCGAAACGCTACATATCCTTACAGGCACCTTCAAAAGGACCTAAGACAATGGCTAACGTGGCATTCAATCACCCTACACAGACGCTAATTACACATTATCAGTCCTACACTCTCCTTAAATCCCCTATTCAGCACCCTGTACCCCCCGCCAAACGAAGCTCTATACCCTAAACACCACATATCCCCGTAACCCCATTTCAAAGGATCCGTGCAGGATCAGTAGCAACCCTTAACTCTGAACACGAAACCCCAATACAGACGGAAGCTCAGACGAGCCATTGTCTAAGCTCCTAGTATCCCCCTTCATAACCCCTAAAATACTCCCCTATATCTATCCCCTATAATACCCCCCCTTTAGGGAGTTTAGGCTACACTTCATATGAACTTTGCAGGCTTAGGAGCCGAGCTTAGCTCTTCATTGAAACGCGGCTCGCACTCGCCGCGCGCGATGCGTGAGAAATCCTCGAAGAATAGCCTCTCAAGAAATTGATTTCAAGGTTTTTGGCCATAAGCTGTAAACCCTAAACCCTTAATTAGGGTTAGCATATGTTAGCATGGTTTAGTGTTTCGGAGCTAGAAGGTTCGTGGTTTAGTTGGAATGTGGCGTGGAGCTATACAAAGTAATCGAGGGAGGAAACAAGGAAATGGCTTTAGAGCTTTGGATTGAAAAGGCGAGTAAAGAGAGATTATGCAGGATTTAAAGTTGAGTGGAATGGTTGCATTTCAGGGCGTGGAGTCTAGGAGTTAGGATTTGGGGTTTAAGGTTTAGGGCTTAGTCATGGGAGTTATAGGGATTTGGGGAGTAAGATGTGAGCTTTAGGGATCAGCGGTGATACGCCGGAGTTCTAGGGATACTGCAAGGACTCGTAGGGAACTCAATTGCCTATGATTATTTTGAGGGGATTGGGGATTAAGGGCTCGGGGCTATGACGGGAATTAAACGGAGATTCATGGAAGTACCGAAGACCTAAACCCTAAACCTTAAGGCCTAGACGCTAAACCCTGAACTTTGAACCTTAAACCAGATATTAATACTAGTTCATGCTTTTCAAAACATCCATCCTCGCAAGCTTCGGATGTCGATGAATGAGGTTGTAGATCCTCTCGGTGGACAACAGGTCCTGCAGAATCAGCAACCGTAAATGAATGAACCTTAAACGGTCGGTTGGGATTTAGGATTTAGGGTGTAGTGATATTACACCCGAGAATGGAAAATCAATGCAAAACCGAATGGACAATGACGTGGAAAACGGGTGGTGTATACGGATGAGGGCTTTCAAGGTCCCTCCTTGTGGGGATCCATAGTAAGTAAGGATTGCAGTAGGGGGGGGCGGGGTCTATATTCCGGTCCCTGGATTTGGGGAAAATTACTTGTACCATGTTTGAACTTTAAACTGTGGGCAGTAAGCCCTGGAAACTGCACTGCCCCGGCGCTCTGAACTGCGAGCTCACATCCCGAAGCCCGAGGTCTTTGAACCCCGGTAAACCCAATCTCAAGAGTTGAGGGTTTAGAAGCCCTTGAACCCAACCTCTGGGGTTTAGGTTTGGGCTCGAAGCACCCACCATGCGCTCACACTCGAAACCGTCGAGATTGGACTTTAGGCATTGGCTGCAGATTTGCCTCTTCTCCAGATGCTGGCTTCTTCGAAATCTCTAGGCTTTAGATCCTGCCGTAAGCTGTCAGCTAGTGCAACTAGTCACTGAAGGTGGAAGTGCCTATACATAATGATGACATTGGGCCGTAAACGCCGTTTCCAATTTCCAACGATGGTGCTTGGCACCTAACCATAATACCTGAGATCACGGACGCGAAGGGTCAAGCCCTGAACCCTAAAGCGTGTACTGCGAGTCCTTGATGCAAAGCTTGTACAGGGTCTCAAGTTTGCGCTGGCTGGCAGCATCACGTTCCAGCACCTCTCGGCAAGCTTCGGGACTTAGCTAAGGGTAACGGGGGCAAGCCGAGTTTGGAAAATGCTACAATTCACCAGGCTGGTGAAGGTCACTCTACGACGCCCATGTGGATTCAAAGCCTGGTCCCGCCTGCGCTTTAAACGCATGGCTTCTACAATGGTCCAGGTATTCAATCATTATCCACTTCAGCGAAACCTGTAACAAAACTACTCCTACCACCCCCAAACCCAAGTATCTACTTATCGAGCACTTGCAGCCTGACCAGCTGTTTGGGTCTGCGAACGCTGGCTAACTCTAGAACCCTGAAGCCTATAGCCCTAAAGTCCTAAACTCTCTAAGCTCAGTGTACCCCTGTATACCCGGCCATGTCCCTTTTCCCCATATGAGCTATCGTCTAAACTTCTAGTATCCCCCTTATTAATCCCTATAGTAGTCCCCTTTGATCATATACCCTAGCAGAACCCCAGGCCCTCGAGCAGGAACCGCAATTGAAGCGGTGGCGACCTTGTGCACTGACGTGTACTCAGGCGCATACTGCTCCTTGGGGAAGAAGGTATACACAAACTTGACCTGAAGAGATGCTGTTTATCAGGGTTGGGCCTTACGGCCTACGTTACATGGTAGATGGACAAAGTCATGGTCTTTTTCGGGGTTCCTAGTCTTATACGGCCCCTGATGAAATGGGGCACCCAAGAGGGACAATGATTTCGACAACCGCTCATAATATAGGGTCTAAGGTCAAGTTACTCCTCGGGCAAAGAGGGTATGCAAAGACTTAGCCTTACACATGGCCAAATACCAGGTCTCTCAGCAGTATATAATATATAGGCATTATCAGGAACTCTCTTACGGATAGGGTTTAGGGTTTAAGGTCCAGGGGACTATGACATACCAGGCCTCTCAGCAGTAAATATGGATTATAAGAAAATCTCTCACTCTCACGGATAGGGTATAGGGTTTAAGGGGTGGGACACAAAGTTGACTTAAAGACTCTGGGACTAGTGGAGTAGGTTTGGAGGGCCTTATAAACATAGCTTTTGTCGGCATTATAGGGGCTATGGGGCTTTAAAGGTACGAATTAAAATATGTTCAAACCAATCCTAAATACCAAGCTCCAAACCCCCTGACCGCTGGCTTAGGGCTCAGCGCCTGGAGAAAAGGATCCCAGGAATGCGTGTCGGTCTAGTGATTAGGGGTCTAGTGCTTCTACAGGGCTTGAGGGTTTAGAGTTTAGGGGCCTAGGGTTTCCACTCAGGATGCCAGAATGGCTGCAGGTTTAGGGTTTAGGGTTGGGTGGTTGGCTTTAATCGTGCATAGCGTTTAGCCTTGTGGGTAGGGCTCCGGGCTTAACCCTCTACTGGGTACCTGTGCGGGCCCCGTGCCGAGAATTGCTTCTAGCTGCTCAGCGAAAGGTTTATAATAGGCAAAATGAAAAACAGTGGGCAAGCTCAACCCTGCACCTTGAACATGGTTGTGCAAAAGGGTGCTCAGGCGCCCGCTGCAGCCAAAAGGTATAGAGCGCACTCGTGAGAAATCTGGGATTGCCTCGAAGAGAAGTAAAAGCTCAGAGTACATGTACTGGCTAAGTGTTGGACATGACTTTGCATGCTTCTTGTTATACTAAAGCCCAGGAAGAAGTGTTGAAATGAATGTTCAGTACTAATACGGTTACCAGGAGGCACCAGGACGGGGGTTGGAAAGAAGAGATTAAAGGGTCATACATTGGCTTAATTCCCCTCACAACTACTGTCCTTTACGGCTGTTACTTTAAGGGGGGGATGGCCTAAATCATGCAACTGTCATGTTCCGAATTTGGAGCTTGCAGGCGTTGAGACAAGGGGGCCTGGCTTAGTTTATAGTCCCCTTTAAGTAGATAGAATATGGGGTATGTGGGGATCTTATTATCATATACCCAGAGCCATATTCTATCTACTTAAGGGGCACTATAGGATTTAGGGTGTAGGAGTTAGGGTTTAGTGCCTTCAAGCTGGGGACTCTGCACGCTCCCTCATTAAAAAGCTCAGAAGCTACACACGATTCAGAGGATTAAATTCTAAACCTTGCACTCTCATGAACCCTTAACAAGCGATTTTAGATGTCCCTTTCCATTTGATTCTCCACTATTGGGCTGATATCCCTAAACCCCACAGTAAGTGCGTCAAACAATGCGTTCCATGTTGGCAATCTTGCGAATGCATTGTCTGCCGCCTGCCCCCCACGCTTCTTGCAAGATGTTGACCTAAGCCCTGTATGCTTTGGGAAGTTCCTGAACCTCCCAAATGCCCATCATGATGGCCCTTGACCCCAAAACAATGGACCTCCAGGCTATTCCTCGCGTATATGGGAGGTCCAGGCTAGGTTTAGGGAAGTTTAGGGCGATCCGATTCCAGCCAAATTTCAGAATTCAGACGAACCAAAACACAGGCTTTCTGTAGCTGTTTTACAACTAAACCCACTATATAATCTTTAAATAACCCTATATAAACCCTATCATATAGTAGTTTCCATTTTCTTTTTCATTATCCAGGGGTCCTAATTTTGAAGTAGGCCCCAGAGCTTCTACCCAAACTCCTAGATTGGTGCCGAAGGAACCTCCAGGGCTCTGATATGCGCAATAGTCTGAACGCCTTAAAGGGGGTTGCATAGGGAATCATATAAGGAGTTTAGATGATAGCTGGAATTGATTAAATGCCCAGATGCATCACGCTGCGGTAGACCAGTTCGGAGTTACCCGGTGTTGCCTGCGTGTCGACGCTTTCAGCGGTGGTAGTGGTACTACGTATCCCTTCTCGTTGTTGTTGCTGTTGCTTTTGTCGTTCAAGTAGAAATGCAAGTCGAGTTACGTAGCACGCCCCCGAATCCTTTCGATCTTACGCGTACAACCCTGTAGAACTCAAAGCCATGAAAAGCCTGAGTGGACGCCAAATAAGGTCGCGTTGAGGTGTATGTAGGCCATTATGGGGAGGGGAGGAATGTCTAGGTACGGAAGGTCCCTACTTGGTTCCCGTTCAAAGCTCCTCATCTACCCCCCCCCCTCCCCCCCACAAAAAGAATAATAATTTTAACAACCTTCCACATGTGCTTCCATGATTGCCTGCTATTACGTGATCATATCATGCATGCCCAGCATAGATCATCCCCATGAAAAAAATACTTTCCTCTAGAATCTGTGTATGACATCCTTATACTACCTTCGGGTACTCACTGGGAGACCCCTCCCCCTCTCTATGCATACGACACTTATGATACCCGAGTACCGTCAAAATCAAGTTGATGTACTTGATGTTGGGGCCCTGGCCTTCAACAGGGTTGAGTAGAGAAGCGCGCGCTTCAAGCCTTGCTGAGGAGCAGCACGCCCAAGGTCGAAGCGTCTATATAGCATGGACTATATCCGGTCAGAAGTGCCTATATAATTTAGGCTAGAACCGGTCATAGGGGTATAGATTACGCAAGGTCTTGAAAGGGCATAAGTAGAGGTAGTATATGGATATCACAGAAGTGTATTGTATAGGGCTCGTTCTGATATAGGGACAATCTTCTAGGCTCTTAAACTCTAAGCATCTGAGAAATTCCATGGATAGGAATAGGGGGACCCCAATATAGACCCACCTATACTGCGATATACTGCGAGCCTTATTGTAGGGACTCCGAAAAAGGGGCCCCCAATGTTTGGTCTGTGTTGTTCTTGTACCAAACCCCCAAAAAGCCTATGATATCATTGTACTCTCTATCAGCAGGCACTATAGTATGCCAATATAACACCAAAAATTCTTTTGAATCATGAAGTGTGTAGGGTTTGGATTTAAGGTTTATGGGCGTATTGTGGCTTACTGCTTAGGAACTCATAGTCTCCCAAAGATCAAACAGGATCCGAGAGGCTATCAACCTGCGTCTCAGGCACGCCCGCAGGGAAGAAGAGGCTGTAGGCAATTACCTTTGAGTTTAGGGCTGATTGCACGTCACCCCTTGTTCCACCCAGCATTTTAGGGTTGTAATACCATCCCCCACAAAGGCAGCCCACACATTTAAGGAACCAATAGGGACTATATAGGCCTTGATAATGCCAACTAGTATCATTGTAACCCCCAAAGCATAGGGTTCAGGATTGACCGCTTGATGTAGGTAGCCCCAAAATGGTACCCCTCATTTTAGCAACCCCTAAACCCTGGGACCTACCCCTAAACCCTAAACGCTACCCTATATAGCCCCTACATCCCCCTTAAAGGCACCCCCTGAATTTCATGGTTCGGGGAAGCTGAGGCGTTCCAAACCTAGGGTTTTGGGGTTTAGGGTTTAGAGTTGGCTTAAGGCTTAGGTTTTGGGGTTCAGGGTTTGGGGCTTAGGTTTAGGGTTGGCCTAGGGCTGAGGTTTTGGAGTTTAGGGCTTCAGGTTTAAGGTTTCGGGGGTTGAGGACGTCCGGATGCTGCAGGTTCAGCTGTAAACTTCCTCGGCACATTACGAAGTACAGAGGATCCCCTGCACGTGGTGGGGCAAAGGCATCGTGAAGGTGTCTTCAGCTTAACGGCTTCAAGCCTCAAACCTGAATTTGGTAGTTTCCCAAAATAGGGTAATCCCACTGTAGACCCCAAAATACTATAGTCTTTATTAATTATGGGGACTCCCAAAAAGGTACCCCTAACTTTGGGAAACCAAAAACCTTATATACCCATATATACCCATACATACCCCTATATATCCCCTATATTATCCCTATAATCCATGATAATTAGGGACCCCCTAAATTATCATGGGAAACCACCATTTCTGAACAATAACCCCTTAGTAATAAGGATGCCCTTTTCCTCACGGTCAGCCTTGATCAGGAGACCCTCCAAAAGAGGGGCAAACGGGTACTGCTGGGGTACCTAGTAAATTCTGAAACCCAAGCGCGCCATGTTTGCATAAGCTATGGAACTTCGTTTGAACTGTAGTCTAGAATCCTAGTATCCCCCTTAGTAAGCCATATCGTAGTCCCCTAAATATTTCCCTGTAGAACCCCCTTTAATGAGTTTAGACCCTAGACCCGAATAGGAGTTTCCATTTTCTTTTCCATTATCCCTATAACCCTATATTATCCTAATATTACTCTATAGAACTTCCATAAAATCTATAGAACGCCCTTTCAGGAGTTTAGACTCTAAACCTTAAGTCCTAAACCCTATATAATCCCGTATGTAACGCCCTTTAAGGAGTTTAGGCTATAGCTCACATTACCCTAAAACCCTAAGCTAATAGTTTCCATTTTCTTTTTCCATTATACCCATATAGCCCTATCTAGCCCCTATAAAACCCCATTAAACTTAATATATGTCCTATAAAACCCTTATGTAACCTTAATATAGCTCATTTGAACTCACACCTTTACCAAACTCCAAAGTTGCTTCGCTGGCGTGCTTTATGAGGGTTAGCCTAAATTTGGGGAGGTACCTTTTTAGGGGGTCCCTAGTAAGGGGTTATATAGGGGTTATATGGAGATTCCATAGGGTTTAGGGTTTAGGGTTTTCCAAAATTAGGGGTGCTTTCTCAGGGGGTCCCTGATTATCATGGAATATAGGGATAATATAGGGGATATATAGGGGTATGTAGGGGTATATATGGGTATATAGGGTTTTGGGTTTCCCAAAATTAGGGGTACCTTTTGGGGGGGTCCCTATAATCAGGACTATAGCATCTTGGGGTCTATCTTGGGATCCCTCATTTTGGGAAACTACCTATAAGGACTGCCGGAACAGATCATTGGAACGGTTGTGGTGGATTAAAAGTACTGGTACAATGGCCATTCCGGACAATACCATGACCAGCAAACAAAACAGAAACACTCAATCATCTCTAAGGAAGATCTGAAGCGGGTAGTCTCCCCCGCATAAGCCTTACCTAACCCTGGCATACCCCTAGTCTCCCCAAATAAGCCTTTTAAAAGCCTTATGCTGGCAACTCCACCCGAGCACAAATCCCTAAACCCTAGACCCAAATCCGAAAACTCTCAACCCTAAACCCAACACCCCACAACCTAAACTCCAAACATAAACTCCCTATCTGATAAAACCTCTTTATCAAAAGCCGTAAACCCTACAACCTCAAACCTGTATCCCCAGCCCCCGACCCTTACACAGAGTATGAACAATAATGATATGTTGAATGAAGATAATGATCATAAAAATACGAATAAAAATCACTGGTAAAAGTCGGAAGGGCAATAATGGAACTAACTTAAATCAAAAAATGAGAGGCTACCTCCCAAGCCTCGCAACGCAAATGACAACCCAAATCCCTAAACAAAGCAATGCGCGCTAACCAAGCTCCCAATCTGTAAGCCCTAAAACCAAGACCTTAACCACAAAAGTTATATAACCCTATGTAACCCTATATGAAATCTCTGGCAAGCAGCTCCATTGGCAAACGTCGAGAAGTAAAACCTCCCGGCGAACAACGCCCACAGGCCCGCAAACTAACAAGCAGGGGGCTTAGGTTTTATAGAGTTTGGGGTGGAACACCAAAACCGTGTAGACCCTTATGAAAAGGACATCAGTCTTGAAGGGCCTTTTGGAGTTTTGCATTAATTCGGGGATTTAACACAAAAAATGACGAATGTAGTGTGCAAGGGTTGCTCTGGATTAGCATGTATGGGAGCTTTCCACAACTTAGGGTCCAGTCTGGGGGGTCTAACAAGGCATATCATGTTTTGAAGAACGTTAGATGTAGGTATGCCTTCCGTTCATGTAATCCTCATTCGGGGGTCCGCTTGGTTGCGTTGCATCTGCGCTCGTCCCACCGGGTGGCCTGGAAGCCACGAAGCAAGGCGATTTGCTCCTTCAGCTTGGCTTAGGGTTTAGGGTTTAGGGTTTCGGGTTTTGGGTCTAGGGTTTAGGGCCTCGTTGGGCTTCAAGAACTTTGGCTGCTCATCCTTGCAGCACGGGCTGTCACAGCCGTCGACGGCGATGCGGCTGCGGCTGCGGCTGCTGAGAACCAGTGTTGGGCCAAGCAGCTTGAGCCAGGGGCTGACAAGGGCTTAGAGTCTTATGTCTAAGGTTTAGAGTTTAGGGGGTTTAGGGTTTAGGGCTTATGGGGGGGCCTTGCCATCACCGAAACTGACATAGAAGCCCAGAAGGGGCCCCAATATAGACTTACATAGACTACTGTCCTTTTCAATGGGGGTGATACAGGATTCCATGTTAGCCTATCATGGCTTCACCTACCATGGATACAAAAATCCTGCATGGCCCTAAGAACCTTATACCTTGGGAGTTATATTGGAATATTATAGTATAGGGCTCATTGTTTAGGGTTTATAGGGTTTATAGGGTTTATAGGGTTATATTGGAATATTATAGTATAAGGTAAGGGTTCAGGTATAGTAAGAACATGCGGGGCTTTCTAGTATCAACAATACACCCCTATCCAACGCTCCCAACTAGGTAAGCCACATAACTAGGATTGTCTAAGGATCATCCGGGCTGGTTAATGTCATTTAATGGGAAGCCTAGTGGCTGGTAACTGGGCTTCTAGCCGTGTAGCCCCTTTCAGGCCACTCGGGGAGATTCTAACTAGGCTTATAAGCCCCGTCATAAGCAGAGGTCTGCTGGTACACTGTGTGGACAGCACGCCCGGTAAAGGGGGAAAGATGCTTGAACTTCCAAATATGTTGGACAACGGCATGTCGGGATATTCCTATGATCTTGAACATTGTTTTACCTGCTTTCAAGGCCCAGGTAATACCAAAACGAGACAGGCATCTTGACCAAGATCACTTTCACTGTCAGGAAGCAGTAAAACTCTGTACAGTTCCATATCAGCCGTAGTCTAACCTCCTGGTATACCCCTTAATAACCCCTACAGTACTACCCTATACAATCTCCTAAATAACCCCCTTTTAAGGATTGCAGACTACAGCTCATATATCCCTGAACACCAAACCCCACCACGCTAAGACCGAAACCAGTTGGAGATACTTTTCCTAAGGGTCCATGTGCCCAATAATTAGGCACTTGGGTTTTGGGTAATAGTAATTACAGTACAGGTTTTGGGTAAGTATATGATTATGGTACTTGGACCCTTAGGGCTAAACCCTAAACAGTAGTTTCCACTTATTTTCCATTATCCCCTATATAACACTAATAAGATTATTAGGTACTTGGACCCTTAGGGTAATACTAAACCCTAAACATAGTAGCTTCCATTTTGTTTTCCATTATCCCTATAAAACACCCTATATAGCCCCCTATAAACTACCCTACAACCCCAGTATCCATTTCATTTTCCATTTTCTTTCCCATTGGATTCTCTATTGTAGTAATATGATTGTTAGGTGCTTGGACCCTTACCTAAAACCCTAAACCCTAAACCCTGCACCCTAAACCCCAAACCCTAAACCTTCTCTACCTATGTATATTTAAAGTTTAATAGGGCCGTGCATCTATTTTGGTCGATTAGGA
>CAJNIZ010037746.1:33720-66521 GCA_905231905.1 Symbiodinium pilosum
TTGGAAGATGTATTCAGGATTCCCAGCCGAAATAAGAGGATTTCCCATAAATTAAGGGTACCTACTATAATGGAGAATCAAATGGAAAAGAAAATGGAAAATGAAATGGAAACTGGGTTTATATAGGGGGTTATAGGGGTTATAGTCCAAACTCCTAGTATCACCCTTGATAACACCCATAGTCCCATAAATAATCCCCTATATAACCTCCCTTGAAAGAGTTTAGACAATAGGACACGTATTGAATGCTGGGTGGCAGTGCGGGGGACAAAAAAAACACCAGACACTTGCCCTACACTCTGAAACCGCAGCCCTGAAACCCCAGATCCTGAAATCACTGAATCTGATGTAACTCTACAACCCAATATGCTCGTCTCTATAACCTTTCAACAAAACCCTAAACCCTGTATCACCCCTTGTTTTGGCCACGGAAACCCCATGACGTGCTCAGCCTCGAAAAGCCGGGCCCTGAGAAGCCATGAAGGTCAGGGTGATGCTTTTGTTGTTGAAGTCCAGGCCTTAGGAAGGTTCAGGGTTCTGGGTTTAGGTGGTCAGGGTTTAGGGTTGAGGCTTCTTAAAGGTTCAGGGTTCGGGGGTATAAGGTGATGGCAACTTACCTGGCAATGACTTGCACTAGGTCAATATAAGTCACGCTACTGTTGCGACACGTTTCTTGCCTATCGCTGCTTTTGTTGTCTCACAGTCTTAATTAAACCTACACCCTAAACCCAAAAAACTTAGCCCTTGCACTCCAAGATCGAGGGTCCCTACACCCCAAACCTTAAACACAGCTGAACTGCTACTGCCACAACCCCATAATAGAAACCCAACCAGGCTCAGGGCTCAATGGCTTAGGGCTTGTAGGCCCTAATCCCTACAGCGCTTTGGCCAAGAGATAAGGTTGGAGTTAGGGCCTGAAGTCACCCCGCACCCTAAAGCTGAGGGTTTAGGGCCTAGGGCTCCGGCCGATGTACTCGGCTATCTTCCTCTCCGTGCGCCGCTGAGACTCCTGGTGCTTGTCATCTGCACAGCACACTCTATCTTGCAAAGCTGCGACTGATTCAACAAAGCCCCGCGGGCTTTTCTTGCTGCTACTTCTTCTACGATACGAGTGGAAATTACATGTAATGCTCCTAAAAACTACATTTACCATGCCTTGGGGTAACCCAGACCCATGATTAATAAACCCCGTTCATAGGGATTATAATAGGGATCCTAATATTGAGGCCCTTAAACGGAGGGGGTTTATTAATCATGGGTCTACATTATCATAGCGCTTCCGCCTGCTGCTTTCACTCCAGCTAGCGGGCTTTTGTGGTTTCTCAAAATGAGGGCTTCTAGTACATCCTGAAGCCCAAAAGTATGTAAAATGATGGCCTTTATGGCTATTATTAGGGGTTTAGGGCTATTATCTTACATACTTTTGGGGTTCAGGATGACCCCTGTATAGAAAGATTTCCACGGTGGGCGCTCCTATTTATGTGCCCTAGATGCGAAAGGTGTTTATCCCTCCCCTATTATAAACCGCCCCACCCATTCCCCTAATATTACATATTCCAATCGTCGTGTATTGTAATATATTTGGAATGTTCATATTACAGGAAAATTCTAAGTACCACATCCTTAAACCCGTAGAACTCTCAACTCGGAAGCCTGAACCCCAAACCCAACGACTTAAGAGTGCAGTTTAGAGATTGGGTAGACCCCAAAACCCTCGTCACTGAAACCTACACTCACAAGCCTAAACGAGCCCACTCTCTAAGCCCTGCAAAACCTAAACCGATCCTCCAAAGCCAAAACTCAAAGTTTTCTTAACTCAATGGAACATGTTCTGGCCAAGGCCCATGGAAATTAAGGCCTCCTCATAGCCTTAACCTGAACTTCTATCTTGCCTGGACTCCGCACTAAAACTTGTGTGTGCCCTTTATCGGAAGCTTACTGACGCGAGAACTAAACCCCGTTTCAAGCTTCCCCTATATGATTCCTACCTACACCATGCTGTACATCCCTATACAACCACCTTTAAACCCTAAACCCGACCACTTTACATACCAAACCCTGCTTCCCCAAACTCTAAGCCCTGTGAATCCCTAGGATTTAGGGTCTACCTGAACCTACCAAAACCTACTTTTTGGTAGGGTCCTATTATAAACTCTAGTATAGAATTTACACGGAACCTACAAAAAGGTAGGCTTTGGTAATTTTAAGGTAGCCCTAAACCCTAAATTAGTATATAGCTGCTTCCGTTTTCTTATCCATTATCCCTATATATCCCTGTGGAACCCTATATAACCCCTGTAAACAACCCTATGGTTTAGGGTTTAATTTTGATACTTTCCCCTAAACCCTAAACCCTTAAACCCTAAACCCTAAACCCTTAAACCCTAAACCCTAAACCCTAAACCCTAAAAGGTAGGGCTTCGGGCAACCCAGGCTCCGTCGGCGCGCCGGGATCCGAGCTCAGCGCGGTGAGAAAAAAGGCGCTGTGATCCTAGGGTTTAGGGTTTAGGGTTTAGGGTACCGCGCGTTTGGAAGAGGTTTACTGGGTTGGCCCCAAACCAGATTTCACTCAGCTATGGTGGTTTAGAGTTTAGGGATTAGGGTTTAGGGTCTTTACGGGGTTGGCCCCTAAAACCCTTTGAAACATATTAATATATAGGGTCCCCTATTAAAGCCATTAGGGAAAAATGAAATATCCCAGGGGCCTACCCAGTTTAAACGGGAGTAGCAAGGGACATAGAAGGTCAATAAAGGGTGCTTTAGGGTTTAAGGACTTGGGTTTAGGGTTCAGGGATATACTTACTGTTTATTTGTTTATGGGGTCTAGAATGTTTCGCAGGTTGAGGTTTAGAGCTTAAGAGTTCGGGATTTGGGGATTTGGGTTCATGCATGAGGTTTGGGTTTCAACAGTGGGGCCATGCAGTTTCGGGCTGGTATTCCGAGAAACCCTGGAGCTAGTCTAGAGTTTAGGGTTTTAGGTTTGGGATTTGGGATTTAGGCTTTGGGGTGTAGGGTTCAGGCTTTAGGTCTAGGTAAGGCACCTTGAAGGGGATGCATGAGGCTTAGGCACACACGCAAGGGAACTTTGGAGGTATTACAGGGTCTACCTCCACCGCCAACTACCCATAAGCATAACTTTAATACCATACCCTGAACCCTAACCCCCTAAAGCCACAGCCCTACTGGGCTACTACTCGGCACCCTCACACTACGACTTCACCCGCAGTTTGGATCCCTTGTGAAGGGATCTGTTCTTCCTATTTGTTTTGAGTTAAGCAATTGCCGAATTCGGGAAATGATGCGGGTCCGGGTTCAGGGTTTAGGGTACCAGACATGTGAAAGGGCACAGCTGGATGCTCCGAACAAGGTGTGCGGCTGCAAAAGTGCTGAGCGGCCTCCCTCTCCTTCAAATGCGTTGTCCTACCGCAACCACAACCGCCTCCGTGCTGTCCGAGATATGGTTGTCTGAGCAGATGGGGTGCCCTTTGTATGCAGTGCAAACGCTGCTAAAATGCCACAAAAGGTGGTCCAACGTTGCAGGTGCGGCTTTGCACTGCCTCTGCGTGTGATTGCTGACGCTGCACCAGCATTCCAAGAATGGATTCATGAGACACAAGGGTACTTCTGCCAAGGGTCTATACTTCTTGCAGAGATGTCATGGCAAACTACCCGTCAAAGGGTGTCCTACAACGATAGGTCCTGTATGGCGCTTAAGAGGGAGCCCTAGAATCACCGAATCATCCCATGTCTCCCCAGATTCCTCAATCATACCCGGATGTAGAGAAACACACACCAAGTTGGGAGTATATGAAAATGGCCAGACCTTGGGATTTTGCGATTTATTTTTTTGGGGGGGCCTAGGGTTCAGGGGGACTATGGGATCCGCTTGGTCATCTAAGGCATAAATTTTAGAAAGCATCCATGCTTTGAGGACCCGCGGAAGCAGCTTCCATGGAGTACCCTGCTTCGACCCGCGGAGGTAGCTACTACAACAAGCAAGGTTTACGTCGGGTGCGTGCAGAACTAGTTCATAGTACTGCAGAGAGGACAATGGGATTTGCTGGAGTGCACAAGCATCTGTTTCCATATCAGGAAACCTATCTCCAAAACTATAGGGTTTGGGATTCAAGGATATATAAACCTCAAACTGAGAAAGGATCCATATAGCCTGAACATGTGATGTCTCGGGTTCAGGGCTCAGGGTTCAGTGCCATCAAGGTCGAGACCCGCCGCACCTAGGGCTTAGGGTTTCAGGTTTAGTGTTTCCTAAGCCCTTATAAGCCATAAACCTTAAACCCTAAGCCCTTAAATCAACTCTTGGCCTCAAGCCTAAAGGTTTTAAACCCTAAATCTCTGTACCCAACAGCGACCTTCACGTCCCTACACACCCCTCTATGCTCTATCTAACCATATGAAGAGATGTATATTTTTTGGGAAATCATATATCATGTACATATAAAGACCCTCCTTCAGAGCCGTTTGACACGCCTCCGCAAACCGCAATGCAGCGAAGGATCCGTGCTAAAATCAAACTCCAAAGCCCGAATATGGCTCCTGAGTCACAGTCATCAAATCTAATGCCACAGGAAAGTTTCAATTCTCAGGACAAATTTTCACTCGGAGCAACTACACAGTGTAGACAAACTGCAGCATCAGCGACACGAGCCGTTTTTCGGGGTACATTGGTTCCCTTAAAGGTTTAGGTGCCAAACAACAATCTGATTGTGGTATGTGGGCCCCAAGCTCCATCATTTTGGTACTTGGGCCTGCAGGGTCAGCGCTATATGAGGAGTGGTTTTTGATGGTTGAACCAAGTCAGATCATATCTTTCATTTCTTACAATATCTCTATAACCTAGAGGCAGACATAACCCTACACGTATATTGAGGACCACCGCCTACCCAAAGAAAACACTCAAATACCTGTATACATCCACATATGAACCGAGCACTTTTGCAAATGACGATCCCATTAGCGTTGGATGTAGAGTCTAGGGTTTAAAGTTTAGCGCCTAAACCCTAAACCCTAAGAAGCGTTAAGGGTTTGGAGTTCAGAGGTGATAAGGGGGACCACAATGAGGATCCCGCTAGTACAGGGTTTAGGGCCTCAGGATTATGAAAAATGAGGACCCTAGATCCCAAACTCTAAGCCCCTAAGCCCTAAACACCTAACCCCCAAGCCCCTAAACCCTTAAGGCCACCTATCCCCTAGACCCTTGTACCGCGTCTAGCGCACCAAAAAAGGATTCCGTAAGGTACTGGAAAGTTATTACTAGCTGTTGTGGGAGTTTCAAAAGAAGGGGAAGCTCTAGGGACCCTAGAGACACAGGGTATCGCCTTTGGGAGTGTTCTATCGCTTTTGGGGCTTCTTGCGTGATTTCTGCATCTCACGCATCGTGCCTAATACGCGAGTATTGACCATTGCTCATATATAACCCACTATAGTAGTTTCCATGTTCTTTTCCATTCCTCCGTTCCCAGCTAACCAAAGGTAAGCCTATGCGCCTAGGTTAGTGCAGCGAATCAAGTAGTGGGGTCGATCAGGTACTTCACATTGGCGGGCTTACTCCTTGCTCAGCCACCAAAAAGTCGGTGATTGAAACCCTCAACCCGAAACCGTAAACCCTGAACCCTAAGCCCCTAAACCTGTTCCGGGATTCTGGGCTTGCGATACCAAACCCTGGGGATCCAATTACCCAAAGACTCAAATACTGGAAGTGTCCGTGCCCAAAACCATTAGAATGCCACTGCTTGGGCACCTGGACACTTGGGGATCACAGGAATTGAAAACGACTGTTGCGCTGCTTGACTTAAGAAGGCAATCCCATGCTTAACGGGAGACAAGCGGCGTGGCGTGTGCGACGTGCTTGGCCGCAATAAGACATTGGATGTGCTTCGCTATCCTTGGCTGCTCTTCTTACCCATACACCCGACAGCCTAAACTCTAAACCCTGCGATTCAGAACAACATCCGAGCTCGGACATCACTTACTTGACGCTAGTATAGAAGGCAGGAACTGATCTCTGCAGTAGTCCCTATACACAGTTCCCGAGAATAAGGTAGCTTCTGATTTTTGTTCATCCATTCTTTCCCTACTGTGGCAGCCTGCGAGATTTATAAGCCAGGGATACGCGCTGTCAAACTTCGACAGCTTTACGGGATTTCCATGTGCAAAGGAAGACTTGTCCCAATGGGCAGACCAGTTTCTGCATGGGGGTGAAGTGGTTGTAGTACATCCGATGGAAGCCCAGGCAATTGAAAAAGTGCTCCACCTCCGCCTGTACCGTGGTGAAGCTGAAGATTCCCTCCTGGCATAGGGCTGAAGAATCCTAACTGAAACCTAAACCCCAAGTGGTTTAGGGTTTAGGGTTTGAAGGCTTAGGCCTAAACTCCTAAACTCCTAAACACCTAACCCCCCAAACCCTTGACTCCTGGCATAGGGTTCAAGCGCGCCTGGGTACTCGTCTTGCCGTTCGTGACCCTTTTTGAGGGTTTAAAGAGAGTAAAATGGGAACCCCAAAACAGGGAACCCCAAGAATATTGTAGGAATATAACAGGAATACAAGGACACTGCCAGGTGTCTTCCTTTGATATTCCTACTATATTCTTAGGGTTTCCTGCTTTGGGGTTCCCAGTTTTCTCCCTTCAGGCTTGTGAAGCTGGAGCATTGTCATGTTTTCAGCACAGGAACACAATTGTTGGAGATGATGGCTTCAAGGACCCCACAAAGATTCAGCAAAGAACGGGGCAACACTAAACCCTAAACCCTAAACCGCGTGGCCATACTACACCCAGATTAGGTGGATCCCCCACCCAGTAATAGTGACTATAGGGGATAATAGGGATTATATTAGGGTCCTCTTATATTACCACTATTACATGGTGTCCTCCTTACACCCAGAAATCAAACTAACAAGCCAAGCAAGTCAGATGTTCAGAGTTTAGGGCTTGGATTTAGGGTTTAGGGTTTAGGGTTTAGAGTCGGAGGAAATATGGTTCATTACTGGGTTGTTAAACGACTGACTTACTAGGTCTTAGTATATTGGAAAATACAGAAAGATGTTGAACAATTACCCCGAAGTGAAGGTTAGAGCTTGACATTTGTGATGTTTTACGAGCTTTGCATGTCAGCAGTCGGGGGTCGCCATGAACACAACATATTGCGTCGCCAACCCCACACACAGAAGAAAAGATAGACCCGTGTCATTTTCAAAGGAGCTTTTCTGAAAGGCTCAATGCCTCCAAGTTTGAATGCACCATCTGGCTAGCAAATGCCTACAGAATGTCACACAACTGCTTTGACAGGAACAGTGGTAAATCCCAATAATCTGTCCATAGCAACCCTATAATACCGCGACGGGACCTTGATAGCAACCTCTTTTTCTCAGGGTACCTTTTAAAGGGTTTACATATGGGTATGTAGGCTTTATAGGGTTTAGATGGGTTTAGGGATTCAGGTCGTGAGTTGAAGCCACGTCGGTTGCAGCAAGCGCGGCTTAGCGCAGCAGTCCGACCACCCATCCTTCAACTCGCCTGTACCCAGACCCTCCTATGTAGTTCCTCTTTGGGTAGTATTTTATAATCCTTTGCCAAACTACCATGCAGACCCAAAAGAAACTACATAGGAGCCCTTGAGTAGCGTTCAAGGTTAAGGGTTTAGGGGTTCAGGGTGCAGGGCGTAGGGTATTGCATATCTCCCCCATTACCGAGAGGGCAGTGCAGGGGGCAGGGGGCGGGGGGGGGTGTTCAATGTTGAAACTCTGAAGCACCAATGCCCCTCCCGAAACCCTAAACCCTGAATCCCATAAACCTAATCCGTAAAACCTTAGAAAGAACCTTCACCACGAGCTCGAAAACGGTGCTCATGATCTCCGGGAGTGGCTCCTTGATAGCGAGCTGTATGGTTAAATAGGGAGACCCCGATACAGACCCCAAAATAGATGTTCCTTGTTAGAGGGACCCTAAATTTGGAAACTCCCAAACAAAGTAAGGGTTGGCATTTGTGGGGTTTCTCTAACGAGAAAGGGGCTCAACAGGCATGATATGGGAATATCCAGTGCTATGCTGCAGGCCGCAGGGATAGAATAATGGAAAAACAGATGAAAAAGACCAAGGAACATGAAACGCCGGTTGGGCTTTACCCAGACCCTCCCATGTAGTTCCTTTTGGGTAGTATATGATAACCCTGTACGGAAGAGCCATGACAGACCCAAAAAGGAAACACGCAGGAGCCCTTGGGTATGCAGGACTGACCTGATGAAGTGCTGATCTCTGCGAGCATGCAGCATGTTGCATGCTATGAGGAATATGCTAAGAAACACTAGCGCTATCTAGAATGGTACTCAGAGGAGACAATAGGGTATGATCCGATCATCGGGGTTTAGTGTTCAGTTTTTGCATACCTAGGTTGTCGGAGGTGTACATAATCAGGAAGGGCTAAACAAGCAGGGTTTCGGGGATGTCGTAAGTTTCTGCCTTTTTGGGGCAAGACAAGCTTTCTGTATACGTTAAATCTAGGGTCCCCAGTAACTAAAGACTAGAACAATACTTTGAACACAGCTTATTTGCATACAGAACTTACAACCCCCTACGAGGGAAAAGGGCTTACTCGACACCCCTGAAACCTGAACCCAGTGGTATCAACAGGGCCTCGTAGAGATAAAGGTTCCAAGCGCTTGACAAGCATCTCTTGACATTTCGGCCCGGGTTATACTCTAGGATCCTGGGCAATCCAGGATCCTCGGTAACCTAGGACCTGTAACCTTTAACTAGATAAAGGAACCTTCGGTTGATGAACAAAATCTTGCATGACCCTGTGGACCTCGTAAATAGGGAATTCTAGTATTCGAGTTTTCTACGTAAGGTGATGCAGATTTTTGCTATCAACGGTAGGAGGACACCCTCCCCCCCCACCCACAAAAAAACAACAACACAGGTGATAACGGGCCTACTACAGATCCCACATACTTGTACATAACACTAGAGTCATAAAAGGAATCTAGAAGCATCATGCGGGAATTCTCCCTACAGTATACGCTCGTACACGTATATAAGCCATAGTCTCCTTTTAATTGTCCTTCCATTTGGTTCTGCATGCTCCCCCTAGAACCCATCTAAAACCTCGGAAGGTAATCATTTTCCAAAGGCCAAAATGGGGAAAAATGCCTACTGTAGATCCCCGTGCTGGGGGGTGTTCACTTCAGCTAGCTCACTGCGCGTGAAGTCAACCTACTGCAGCTCAACAGTGTTTATAGAGTCTAGGCCTTAGCTTAGGCCTCGAGCATGTAGTTTCGTGCCATGCCCTTTGTTGAGGGTTTTGAATTTCTCTAACTGCGGTTTTCACGGAATCCCCTATCCCCAGTGTCCTAGGACTAAAACGGTATAGCGTAGTTTGATAAGGAACGTAGGACCCCAAAACAGGGGAAGAGGGATTACTCAACAGCCCAGGGATTATAGTATATAGGAGGGTAAAGGAACACAGAGGGTGGATGAACAACATGTTTCCGGCGGGAGAGCGCATCCCGCGTTCCCGGTCCCAGCATATGAAGCGAAAAGGGCCCAAGTAACCAACTCTTAGCCTTTTTAGGTCCCCAGTTTTGCGTACCTAAAACCTCAACCTCTAGATTATTTTGGCACACCCTGATTAGGGAAGGTTATGTTGCTGAAACCTTGTACTAAGTACGCCGTACATTCGCTCTCCACCTTGATTTGCCCAGCCATCGCAGATGTAACGTCGAGCCCATGCTGAAAAGTGAAGGGAGGTCTTTGCACCATGCTTCTGCAAGAGTGTTGAAGGCGTTTAGCAAGCTTGGCAAGCCAAGCCGGATTGTAAGACCGAAGCCCTGAACCGACCGCTCTACGCCCGGCAGAAAAAGAACTAAAGCCTACGCCCTGAACGTCACACCCTAAAGACATGAGCCCTACGCCTCCATTCCATGTGGTTGAAGCCAGGACAGGCAGTAATAGTATGCCCTTCAGGGTTTAGGGTTTAGGGTTTAGGGGTTTTACGGTTTAGGGGGCTTTAAGGTCCCAAACGGACTGTGCCTGAGCCCTAGACCCCCAACCCTAAGCCCCAAACCTCAAACGGTACATAGCCCCTTTTGCTACCACCCAGAACTCAAAATCACCTCCCCAAACCACCTCTTCTACAACCCCAGCCACCCAGATTCCACAAGTTTCCGCAATGCGCCTATCAAATCCAAGGTTCCATTTGATCGTCCAATTCCCTAAACCCTCACAGGCCCTATACCCTAAAACTTCAAGAATTCAAATCCAGAGCTCCATTTCATCATCCACATCTCCCAAACCCTAAACCCTAAAACGGCTTCAAATCCAACCCTAAATGAAAGCCTAACTACACTCTAAAACCTGAACCTGAAACCCTAAATCAAGCCAGGGCACCATTTGATCACCCAGGGCAAAAACGTTCTCCACGGATCTGTTGCTGGTCTCTGCCTAGTTCAGGCCCGTTTAACCGCCACACGGTGTAGGGTTTATGTGTGGGGAGATGTGCAGATGTCGATAATCATAATAACAATAAGACTCACAATAAATACTGAGGATAATATGACTATATCTGCATAGAACATTACATTTATACAAGGCCTTTGGGATTAGGCTGCGGGGTGGCTGATTTGAAGGCTTTTTTGGATGCTAGGTTTAGGGTTTAGGTTTTTCAAGGCCTAGGGCCTAGGGATGAAAGTTCTAAGTTCTTTTGGTGGGGATAGAGTTAAAGGTTTTGGACGTCTGGTCAAGGGCTTGGGGAAGCCGGTCCCCTATGAAGGTTTAAGGGTTTCGGTGCGGTACGGTCTCAGGATGTCCAATGTAGACCCCTAATAAATGAAACACCCTCCCCTTAACAGGGAGTATAATTGTAATATTAAGGCCCTTAAAGGGAGAGGGTTTATTAATCATGGTTCTACATAAGGGTCTAGGCTTATCCGATCGAGTTTATGTCAGGTAGATCGAAGCAATAGAGGCCGGCACTCTGTCTATCTGCTAGCTGCACACTGCACACCTCAGCACATCCATGTATTTGACCAGAGACAAAAGACCTGCACGTATTTGTAGGTCGAGAGAAACCAGAAGCTCAGCATAAAGAGCTTGCGAACTTGCTTTAAGTTTGAGTTTAGGGGGGGGGGGGGCTGCCTGGCTAATTCGGGCCTACTGAAAAGGCCGGGAAAAAATACTGTACCTTCATTAGGACCACGAAGATATCCTGTTTGTCATTAGTGAGGCTTTCACACTGTGATTGCACAGAAACCTAGGCATTCAGCGTTCGTAGGGCTTTAGGTTCAACGTTGAAGCCCCAAATCCTGATTAGCTTCAATATCGAGACCCTCCATGTCACCAGAGGTTGACTAGTATGTCGTGTTGACAAGGGCGTCAATAACAAGGACTCACACATTACGCGGTGAAGGGGTTTAGGGTTTAGGGATTACATCCAAATCTTAAGTTCATTCGGCGTGCTTTGAAGCCAGAAGCCCGGTGTCCCTGAGTCCCAACCTAGTCACCCTAAACCCTCGACCCTATGTAACTCCCATCTCACCCCTCAAAGGAAGGACCCTAATTTTGAGAAAAAAAGCCCTCAAGAGCATCTGTTGATATGAGAAGTCCTGCAGGACTCTAAGGACCACAAACCTTGGGACATACGAGAGTTTTCCTTATCATAACATCATGCAAGGTTCTTGTAGCGTTAGCAGCATGAATGATCACTGCGTGTGCTACATTCCACGCCATGAGCCCAGAATTCACAGCCAACAGTGCTAGCCTAATGCGGCTTAGGGTTTAGGGTTTGAACTCTGTTTTCTGCAGCCCAAGAATTTGGGAGCTACCCAGGAAAGATTGAGGTTCGTATTGGGGGCTCCCCATGTCTGGCAGAGAAAAACATGCAAAGTTCTGAGCGCCTAGCCCTCAACCCAAAGCCCCTACAGCTTCAACCACTGAAAAATCCATTCCCTCAAGCCCCAGACCATCCTAAACCCAAAGCCCTAGACAGATTTTAGGGTTTAGGGTCAGCCTAAACTCTAAACCCTTAATAATGCATCCTCCTATTTCCTACTAGACCCCAAGCTTTAAACTTTGGTCTGGCCACATGATAAGGAAAATTAGGGCTACATTTCAGGGGTACATATAAATATGGGTTATATAAGGCTATCTAGGGTTTACGCTTTAGGGTTTAGGGTTTAGGGGGTTTAGGGTTTAGGAGAGTCTCTGCAATAAAGACTCTAGTATTTCGGGGTCTGCTCATTCTGAAAACTTCCATAATAATCTGAGGTAACCCTAGACCCTAAACCCTAAACCCTAAGCCACTTGGCGCTGACTGAGTGTGCTGCAGGACACTTCAAAGCTCGATGTCTCTGGATGCCCTCCAAAGCATGTGGGTAGTTCCCAAAAACAGGGTCCCATTTTGGTACCCCTAAATAATTGGTGCCGCAATATAACCGTTCATAAAAAAGAGCCCACATTTTTGAGAACAACCCATGTGGTGGGACTCCTACTCTTTATTGTTCCGGGGTTCGGGAAGATATATGAGCCCTTGTCTAAACTCCTAGCATAATCCGCTATAAAACCCTCTTTCAAAAGTTTAGACAATAGCTCATACAGTGGGTTTATGGATGATAGATCAGGGTTCAGGGGTTTGTGGCCCATGGTCGGGGTCGAGTGAGCAATATGTTTTTGCTCGTTTTACCCTCATGCTTTGCGGGCTAGGGTTGTGGGTTTAAGGTTTGGGGTCTAGGGCTACATGCCCCTGCAAGCCCATGCAAAAAAGGTAATCACCTCCCCCCTAATTATATGCAAGCCACGCTCTGTCCCAAAAACTTTAATAGTAAATCTAAGCCCAGTATATGAGCTATAGTCTAAACTCCTTAGGGGCAAAATAGGGGATTACTATAAGGCTGATTAAGGGGGGTACTAGGAGTCTAGACAAGGGCTCAAAGAAGGTCCCCTATACCGAATATATACATGCAGCTCAACTGCGGTTTAGGGTTTAGGATTTTTGTGCGCGGCTTAGGGTTTAGGGTTTAGGGCTCATGGATCAAAACATATCAGGTATAGCTAAATTGCACTCACACCACTTTCAATTCTCAGTCACGTGATTAAAGCCCTTGACCATGTCATGGAAACGAAGCACTACTTGTTTATTGCGTAAATGGTCCTTCATTCCTGGGTTGTGTAAACTTTGGATCTTAGTTAATACGTTAGATAACCTAAACGAGCCACAGTCTAAACTCCTAGGATCCCCCTTAATAACCCCTATACTCGATACTCCTCTATATAATCCCCTATATAGCCCCCTTCTGAGGAATCTAGACTATGGCTCATATTCAAGAAGCTGGTCTTGATTGTGCTAAGTTATGCCTATCTGAAGCAGGCCAGCAAGATCAAGCTAATGAAACTTGTTCAGGTCCTCGAATTAATTAGGGTTTCGGGTAGTGACTGTCATTTAATGAAGGAACATCTTGGATTGAGGGGAAGTGTTTGTCGTCTGCACAATAATAAGACCTGTCACGTAACTATGCTCAGTAACAACCAGGCTGGCACGTATTTGCGATTTGTTAAAACTGTGTGACATAGGCAGGGTTTCGCAACAGAAGAAATCCAGCTGACTTGAGGGAAGTGAAATCTTCAGGTGTTTGCGGGCATTGCAAATAATTGGACTAGCTCTCGACTGTAGCATAATAACTTTTTAGTGTCAAGTGTATCAGAGACTTCTAATTTTGCGGTGATTCAACTGCTGACGTCCATGAATATATGTGAACTGAACTCAGCTTAAATCCGGAGACAAAGTGACACCTTCAATCCAACATCTTGCTCTTGAAGCTTCTTCCTCTTTCTATTTGGGGGTTTCCCAAAATTGGGGGTACCTTTTTGGGGGTCCCCATACTAAGGATTATAACAATTTAGAGTCTATATTGGGCTCCCCCTATTTTGGGAAACTGCCACTTTGATGGAGTGTAAAGAATACAGGACCTGTAGCTGCTTCAGGTAGGCCAGGGGATTAAACCCTACTGACCTGTTCCAAGTCAAAATAAACTGTTTAGGGTTTAGGGTTTAGTGGTATCGAGAGCCAACTTCCCTATTTAGATCTAGGCTCAAGCCCGGATTTCCCCCTAAATGCCTTAGTCTATTTGCTATGGAGTGGCTTAAACTGTCTGAACTATGTAGAACAATTCCGTGATTTGGGTGGGTCCTATTTCAGAAAAACTGGAAACAAGGGCCAACTGTTTATTGGATGGAAAATCCAGTCTTTAGGGTCTTTGTCTAAAACCCCGACATTTTACTGGCAACAAAATGTTCATGGTACCTAGGTGCAGCCGGCAGCGCATCCTCAAAATCAAAAACGATGGTGGAAAATGAGCGTGCTGCCAAGCAAACAGAACTTAACTAAAGCCTAAATTGCGCTCGGACGTTGTTTCTCGAATGCATAGTTAGGCGTCTCCAGCATCGTATGAGTAGCTGCGCATCATTGGCGAGTAAGCTCTGGGCGATGAGTATCTTTATATAGATATTTACACAAAGGCCTCTCCAACACACAGAATTGCTACAACGGCAGGGCGAACACGCTCAGATCCCAAATTTGTGTATGCGCATGTACAAGCCTATTTCCTAAGTACGAGAAAACAATTTCCAGAACACCAAAAATCTCGATACCAAAGGCAACAAAAACACAACACTAAAAAACACAACAAAAACAGCACAAACACAAAAACAATGCCATAAGTAACACGTCTCAGCCAAGCTGGCGTAACCTGCCTGAGCAGAGAGTCCTGTGTTTCTGTGTGTGTGTATGTGTCTTGTCCTGTTTTTGTTGTTTTGGTTTTCTGGGAATTACTTTGTTTTGTTTGCACTGTTTTTGCGCTGTCTGGGAAGTGGTTGTTTGCGTAACTTTGCGGTCCTACATGCCTATCCCCATACCCCTTGAACCCTTTGCCCCTTAAGCTCATCTGCAGGAGCGTGCTTGACAGATAACAGATGTGAAAGTGTAAAACGCATCGGCCATGAACCCGCCCCGAGCCTAATGATAGCACGAGTTGTGGGAACTTGAGTGTTCGTGGAAAGCTAGTACTTGCGCCCCTTGGGTAATCAACAACAAGTAAAGGATTACATGTGCATTTCTATATGTATATATATATACTTATGCACATACACACATATACCCCAAGCCTATGCCTATATATGTGCTGGGCCTCCAAACCCGACAGTTTCCAACTCTGGAGATACCGCCGGACTTCGTTGTGGCCGTTCTGTACCTTGTTTGCTTTCTCAGAAGAGTGGGCCCTAAACCCTAAACCCTAAGGGATCATCTAGGGACTTTAGGAGGGACCCCTAATAGGGACCCTTAATCCCATTAACATATCTAACCCCTATATAAAACCCCTATATCCCTAGGTAGTTCCCATATTAACCCCCATAAGCTACAAGGGTCCCTATTAGGGGTCCCTATTAGAAGTCCCTATTAGGGGTCCCTCCAAAAGTTCTTAGAGATCAGGGCCGCGTAGGGTTCAATCTCATAATGCGAGATGATTAGGGCTTAGCTTAATTGTAGGGCTGACATGCTTAAGGGCTTAGGGATTTAGGGGGTTAGGGTTTAAGGGTTTAGGGTTTTAGGGTTTAGGGTTTCAAGTGTCGTGTCCTTGCACAGAAAAGAAGCTGTGAAGTCGGGTCTCTACCTGGACTTTAAGCAACACCATCCCACTCAGCCAGAGTGCGAAACATCTTGTTGCCGTGCCGTGTAGGGGCTTGGCGAAGTCTACAAGTAGGGCCCGCGCTAGTTACTGTTTGGGCTCCAAGCTTCAAGCCGGTGATTTAGGGTTTAGGGTTTAGGGTTTGGGGTTTAGGGGTACATGAACGTAAAAGTTTTGGAAGCTATGGGGTAGGAACGATAAAAGCGGCCTTTGTGGAATCAGGATGTGTCCCCTTCAGGAATTTGGGCAAGTGGTCTCGGGTTCAGGGTGTGCGGAAAGGTGGTCCTTTCAAGGTTTAGGGTTTAAGGTTCAGGGGCTAAGTTGGATGCTACCCTGAACCCTGATACCTAAACCTAAACCATGGAATGTACTCTAGGGGCCAGAATAGTTGCCAATACGATCTTGAGGTCTGTTTGAGGTACCCTGTACCACACTTGCAGTTTTGGGCTTAGAGTTTGAACAGCTTTTTCCAGATTCACCATGCTGGTAGCATTGAATTCTTTAGGCTTCTATCCACATTGCATAATGCCTATAAGCCCCCTTGGAAGCCCAGTTTCCATTTCATGTTTCGCGTTCTGCTGCATGTGGTTCTCTACTATTCAATCCCTAGATACCCCCTCCAGAAAGCCCTAAGCAATATAGTCCCCATATAATGCCCATTATAAGCCCCCTTCAAGAACCAAGGTACAATTGATCCCCATTAACACATATAAAGCCCTAAACCCAAATCCAGTGACGAGCTTACTGTTTGGCACTTTGAGTCAGGCATGTATACAAACAGGTATGATAAAAAGGGAGTATATCCAGGGGGTGCTAATGATTGATATCTCCTCCTCGCCCCCTGGAGCATAAACGCGAACCCTCGACCCCAAACTCAAAACCCTAAACCCTTAAACCCTAAAACCTTAAACTCCAAACCCTAATCTCCATATGAAGTCCTGCAGCTTTTCAGCCCTGATCCCAACTGCATGCTCATACGTAGATAGGGGGAGTGGATTCAAGAATAACTCCCTAGACCCAACCCTCAGAAGTATCCCAAACTTCCCTATCGCACTCGCCCTTAGGCACCCGAAACCTGGTTAGACAAGGATTTTTAAGACTTCCAACCCCCCAAATTGTGACCCTATAGTAGCCATATGATAGTGGTATATGGTCCTGATTATGGGGCTTGGGGTGGCCCAAATCCCCCTAAACCCTACACCCAAAAAACCCTAAACCCTAAACCCTTTAAACTAGTAGGGTCGGTTGTATTTTCCACTATCCCTATATGACCCCTGTATTGCCCCTATATCCCTAGATCCTAAACCTTATTGCTTGAATCCCTGGGGTCTGCTGCTTAGGCACGGCATCGTGGATGGGGAGCCTTTGGGCGGTTTTCAAAAATCGGGCTTGCGCTTTGTTGGGGTTCAGGGTTTAGGGTCAAGGGCTATAAGTTGCTCGCCCTGGGCATCTTTGGGAGCCTACTTGTTTCCTGGCTCCCAACTATGATGCCGGTATCTACTGTAATAGTTCTATATGAGGAGTCACAAGTTTTGTAGCCCCAAATGTGACCAATCGTCAACACGGGAAGCTTGGCAACCCCTAAACCCTAAACCCAAATTTTGGACCCTGTACTTCTGACATGACTGTAGCAGCTGCAGCAGCAGCAGCAGCAGCAGCAGCTGGGAGGAGGTGGCACAGGTTAACCAGCCCAAGCAGAAACACGATCAGTGGCATTTGCCAGAACTGTTGCTTGACACCAACTCAGAAGGTTATATTCCATTTCTAAAATACTATACCCCAAAAGGAGGATATAATCTTATTCTATAATGGGTACCATAGTATCCCCACATAAAATACAACCCAACTTTTGAAGATGAGATCTAGGCTCGGGTCCTTCCGCTGGATGCATGGGGTAGGTGACACGTCTGATGTGCAAACCCTAAAGACTTAATTTGAAGCACCAGGCCTAAACCCTAAACTCGCAAAGCCCAGTGTAGAAGCTTGAGAAATTGCCGACATCATTCCGGTATGATCCTGATATACAAGCCCCGAACACTCCCAACAAGTGACTCCAAGCGCTACAAAACCTAAACCCGGAATATCCCTATCTCTCCCTATGCTACCTCTTTAAAAGGATCCTTCAAACCTGAACCGTCTGCAGGCGCAGAGCAATCCGAAGCGGTCACGTCGCAGAGACGCATTGCACTCCTGGTCGTCTTGCTCAGGTAGTAATTACCCTAAACCCGAAGCCCTATATAAACCCTAAACGGTAACAAGAACGACCAGTCCTGTTGAGGTATTTGTCGTCCACATTAAATCCGTATCATATTAAATTGTAAAGCTAGGGTTTGGGTTCATGGTTTGGTGTTTCGGGGCTCTATAAGGAGCACCAAAGAAACAATCTTGCACAAGTGTTCCTCACCTTTCTTAACCTCTCAACCCAGAACAATCTAGAAGTACAGTAGAGCCATTCTACAGTCTTATACACTCCCTATAGTGTGAGAAGCTGTTGGAAATTGGAAACCCCCAACGCTCATAACTAGGACCTCAAAAAAAACATATGGTAGCTATAGGGTCCTGCTGTTTGGGGTAGCGTTTACCAAGATCGCCTTATTTGGGGTCCTTCCCCCACCCAGTAACAGTCTATGATAGGTGTCATATTCAGGGCTATGTAAAATCATATTGTTAATATTAACCAACTGCTCATGAGTGGGGGCAGTACTACAGTACCCAAGCCTCATTACTCTAGAAGCGCGCATGCTCCTCCAAAAGAAACTTCGCGAGCTTGAGGTCACCTTAGCAACTTGACAGGGTTTGTTCTGCTTTTTAGGTTTCAGGGCTTAAGGCCTTCACAGTGGCTTATAGGGGTCATCTCGGAGCTGAGGGATGGAGAAACATCGGTGATTATTCAGGCTTCTAGAGTAAATGGAGTTTGTACAAAGATTGGTACGTAAACGGAGGCACCTTGGGGCAGTGTGGTCGTAGCAAAATCCTTTGTATGTGTACATATTATATATCCACTTATGTACGACTATTATTACGTAACGAACCACAATAAGCTTCATTGCGGGACCTGGCGGGTGTATATAGGCACCTTCAGAATATTGGTGAGCGCATGTGTGGGGTGTCGACGGGAGACAATAAGCTGAAACCACAGGCGATACGGGCTGTTCTCAAAATTATGGGCCCCTTTTGGTTACAGACTACATTACGGCACCTCATATTTAGGGGTACAAAAATGGGACCCTATTTTGGGAACTACCCATATACGAAGTGTGTGGAGGTAGAAGTCTGTGGCGACAAAGTATCGGTCCCTTTCGGGCCTGAAAACTATCCACATGCAGCTCTGCCCCAAGTCAAGTACTACGGAATTATTAAGAATGCCTTCACCTTGCGGGAATAGTGTTGGGGAATTCAGGACTCTCGTGAATTCTCAGTAGGAGCGTAGGCCCCTTCGAGCCTCAAAGCAGGGTGTAGGTCTCTCGACATATCCCCATGCATGTCTGCCTGATTCGGGAATGGATCCGTACAGTACCCCCTATACAATCAATTACAATTGTCTCTATAACCCATTCATCAACAGTCTTCTGGGTTAGTCTATTTTTCAAACGGGATTGGTTAAAGAGCTGGCAAGGAAGGAAGAGTTCTGGCCACGTTTTGAGTGAACGCTAGCAAGGGTAGCGCTCTGAAAATCCCACAAAAATAAAAATAGCAGTTTCCATTGCAATTTCAATGTGCTTTCCCATGTGCTTCTCCATTACCTGAAGCCCCAAACTCAAACTCCCTAAAGCCTTAATCTTTAACCATAAACCCTAAACGCAACCGGCAGGCCGGCAGCAGCCGCCAAGTGGAGAGGCGTTCGCATGTCGTAGGCTGTTCCTTCCTGGACGTGCTTTAGGGTATAGGACTTCGGATGTATAGGGTCCAGGGTGTTGGCCTTCAGGGATTAGGCCTGCCAAGCGTACTAGGAATACCTGGTTGCGGGTGCCACAACAGTATTGGGGCTTAGTTTGGGCTATCTATGGACACTATCAACTATCCCCATACAATACCCACATAACTATCACATAACACTAGTGTCCATTTCATGCTCCATGTTCTTTTCCACTTGATTCTCCACTATTGGGATTACAATCCCACCTATTATCGAAACTTCCGAACCCTAAACCACGTGTTGGACAGACAAGCAAGAAGGCTGCAGAGCGAACATGCTCTGAATGAATGCCCTGCCCTGCTCCTTTCTCGTCTTGCTGTCGCTAAAGCGGGAAGGGCGGCAGGCACCAAGGTAATCGTTGGCGTGGGTGTATGTACGGTAACTTGATACAAGACATTGTAGGGATAATGTACCCACTAAGCACAAGAAAGAAAGTACTTGTTCCTTTCTTGACCAGAATTCAGTGTAATTAGAGAGGACATTGTTTGGGTATCTCGTCTTACAAGGAGATCTAGTTCCGGCGTTTGACAGACATTACGTACATGTTTGCAAATCTGAAGCCTTAGAACCCACCTCAGCCCTCAATTGTAGTTCTTGTCTGAAGGCCTGCCAACAACTCAAGTCTTGCTAGCAAGAGCAGCATTGAAACAATCAAGGTGTTATTTCGGGCTCAGAACGATAGGAGATAAACTGTTCATGGGGCCTTTCTCGATTTCCAGTGTTGAGGGGGGCTGATGCGTTCACGGGGGTAGTCCTCTATAAGCCAAAATCCCTCTGAGGGCTGAAGGACTTCAAACAAATAGATTGAACACTTCTACAAACCCAAGTAGCCAACAATCATCCCTACTACAGGGGCCTAGATAATTATCAATATCATGTTGATGTCCATTTGAAGTACCATAGACCATAGTCATAAAAGGAATATGGAACCATAATATTGGCAATTATTCCCTAATCCCCAAACCCTACCAAAATTGGTAATTATTTATGCCTTGACACTCTGCGGTTTGCTTTGAGGGTCATACTAATAACCCTGGCGCAAAAGCCATACCGAACCCCAAAAGGAACTAGAAATACGCTGGAGACTCCAGGCAAATCCTGAACGCCTCTGGGTTCCCTATATGATTTTCAAGTTTCTTTTCCATTCGGTTCCCTACTTTGTGTAATTTGTATCCAAAACCCTAATCCCTAAAGCCTAACTAAATCCGAAATGTCTCCATATAGTCCCATAAAATCACCTCTATAAGCCCGATAAAACCCCACGTATACCCTAAACCCTAAGCCCTAAACCCTGAACCCTAAACCTTAAACCCTTAACCCTGAACTCTGAGACCTGAACCCTGAACCCTAATCCCTAACTTGGGCAGGTAATAACCCAAGGCTCGTTCAAGTCTGCCTTGGCTTCCAGGAGGATTCGAATGCCTCCGCAGAAGTCCCGGAAGTTGGGGGGCTGAAATGGGTTTAGGGTTTAGGGTTTATGAGGTTCTAGGGGTTTGGGGCTTAGGATTTGAGGTTATGGGGTTTAGGGGTTATGTAGGGAGATGTAAGGATATATAGGCTTCAGGGCTACGTAGCGTTGTACAGGGATGAGAAGGGGTTCGAAGGTTGGGCGTTTTAGTTGAAGGCGTAGGCTGATGTGAAGCTACGGAGGAGGGAGGACGTCTTGCACCACCCAGGAATCAGGAACCCCAAATACTGTAACCATTGAAGTAAAAGGGTTCAGGGTTTGGGGTTATTAGGTGACGCAGGATTTGCTCCATCCACAGTACCTAGGCTTACATAGGGATGTATAGGAGTTCGGGGAGCTGAAGGTATGAACAATTGTCAACACTAGACAAATACCTACTGGACATGGGTTCCTTACTAGGGAATATATTAGGGATTATACCAAAGTATGAGAGTGACCCCTATGTCCACATTTACTAGTCCCTTGGTGAGGCAAATTTTTGGCAGCAGCTCATATGGAGATTACACTTTGGGCCTAGGCGGGACCTTGCGTGGATATCTTGTTCCTGTTCGGGTAGCTGGACTCTCATGGTTAGAGGATTCGGACAGTTGAGGCTTTCTGTTTGGGACTGGGGCTTACGAGCATTCTTGGTTTGTGAGCCTAGCGACGACAGGGTTTCAGTGTGTTGGCTTTGGATGGGGACTGAGGTTCAGGGCTCGGGGTTTAGGGTTTGATGCCTGGGGTTTAGGGATTCGGGTTTAAAAGTGAAGTAGAACCTACCAAAGCCATAGTGACTCAAGTGATGCCGAACTTGTTTATGAACCCCAAACCCTAAACCCTAAACCGCACAAGAACATGTTCTGGGAGGAGCGCAGGTCAAGCAAGCCAGCAAATTCCAAATGCCCCCACCCATTAACAGTCTGTAATAGGGGTCATATTAGGGGTTCTGTGTAGGTATGTTATAAGTTCCGAGCATTCTCCAGCTGTTAGTGGGTGGGGGCAGCACCGATGAATGCCCATGTCTATGCCTGCAACTTCAAACAATCTAATTGGCACATACTTTGGCCAGAGCGATACCAGCCGTACTCAGGAAAACAAGCATTTATTCATCTCAGCCTCTAAGCCCCGAGGCCTCAGCAGTGAAGGGGTTTATTGTCTAAGGTATTTCCGGGATATTCCTGCCAGGTACACGGTAGAGCCACCACGTGCAAACGATATCTTCCCCACCCCCTAGTGTGAACCCCTGAACGCTAAACGCGAAACTCTCACTGTCCATCTAAAACGTTCTATATCCCGACATAGCACGATTTCTCGCCCTAATACAACCTTCTATACCCCTATTCCTATAAGCGTCCATGTACCAAAATACGGGGGCTTCAGGTGTCAACAACCGTTCAGCTTATGGCATTGGAACCGCACAACGCATTTTTGGATATACTTGGACCATGGGGTCCCTAAACCCTTACCCCTAAATCGGCTTCCACCCAAGGCTTGGATTTCTTTGCGGGGCCCTGGCATGACGACGCAAAAGCCCATGAGATCACCAGGACGCTTTGCTAAAGGCCCCTGTCCTAGGCTTCTTAGCCCACATTACCCCAGGAAGAAAAAAGGATCCTTTTTACATAAATACAAGGAATCCCATACCCCAAAAAGTATAAAGGATCCCTAACATTGATCCAGGTCTGGGGTTTGGGGATTAGGTTTAGGGCTGAGGGCGATTGGCTAGAGATCCCTTTCCAGGCCCTCAGGATTTAGAGCTTAGGGTATAGGACAGCAATGAATCCTACAGCCCTCCATATGTGAAAGCCCTAAAGCAGAAACCCTATGAAGCTCAGGTCTCTGCCATCAATGTCACCATGGGCTGCGCAATCGCACACTAATCCTTGGTGGACTCAACGTCAGGGGTTGAAAGTGCATCACGAAGATTTAGCGGGGTTTAGGACCCGGGGTTTGGGAAAATACATGGCCCTATCCTCCAAGTTGAATCCCTACCCCCTACCTCTTCAAACGCCCTAAACTTCTACAGGCCCTGAAGCCCTCAAAATGGTTAACCATTGAACCCGCAGCACGAAAATCACCGAAACCAAAACCCCTCCACCCTACAACGCTGAAACCCCCAAACCCTGAACCCCCCCAAAGCGGCCCCAACCCCACACCCGTCAAAAACCGAAACTGTTGCAATCCTGAACTCTAAGCTCTAAAACATTCAAGATTCCCAGATGACAAAGCATGGATAAGACCGTACACTCGCCTAGAGTAATTCCGAGAAAATTGCCACATGATCATCACTGAAATGTATTCATGTTTGATTCCCCCATGCCCAACCAAGCATGGATAAGAAACCCTATCTCCGAAATGCTTGAGCTTGAGCCCCGGAATCCAAAACCCTGAAACCCTAAAACCATAAATCCAACACATTCACATATATGGGGAAAACAGACCTCCTAGGGCTCCCGGTAACAAGGATTATAGCGCTTTGGGAGTATATAATGGGCCCCTCTTTCAAGAAGCCCCCTAAACAAGAACCGTCAAACCCCTAAACCCTACAGGTCCCTATATACCCCTATATTCCTATATATCTTCACAGATTCCTTAGTATATCCCTATCTACCCTCTGAAAACGCTAGCCCTAAACCCTAACCCTAAACCCTTAACCCTAAACCCCTGAACCCTAAACTCCCTAAACCCTAAACCTGAGCCCCTAACTAACCTCTAGCTCAGTTCCGATGGCTAAGAAGGTGAGGTGGAGGAAGTCGGGGAAGGTTTAGGATTTAGGGGCTTAGGGTTCAGGGTTCAGGGTTTAGGGATTTAGGCTTTAGGACTTAGGCCTCCGGGCTATCTAGAGATATAGTAGGGGAAATATCAACGGTTACGGAGGAAATACGCCTCAACATAGTGAAATGTACGATAGGGATCCTGCATCCCACCGATCTTCATCCCACGGGTTGAGCCCCCTAAACCCCAAACCCTAAATCCCTAAACCCTAAACCCTAATCCCTAAACCCTAAACCTAATCCCTAAACGCCATAATCCCTAAGCCCTAATCCCTAAATCCCTAAAGCCTAAACCCTAAATCCCTAAACCCTGAACCCTGAATCCCTAAAGCCTGAACCCTAAACCCCTAGACCCCTTGAACTCATTTCTGCAAAGCGTGCTGCCGGTAAGAGCTGGCTGCGGTAGGCATGTCAGTGCCTTGGCATCACGGGGGCCCTTGTGGGGGTTTAGGGTTCAGGTGTTTAGGGTTTAGGGTTTACGGTTTAGGGATTTAGAGTTTAGGGTTTATGGATTTAGGGTTTAGGTTTTTAGGGTTCAGGGTTTTAGGGTTTAGGGTCTCAAGAGTTTAGGGCTTTTGCAATTATCACAACTATTGCATTTGCCAGCGCTATTATTAAAACTATTGCTACCAATCTTACTACTAGATTCTTGCTATTCTTGTTGCTTCTATCCTTGTTACTATTGTTCTTACTATACTTACATGGGCTACATAGGGGTATATGAGGTCATATAGGGATATAGAAGCTCATATGAGGATACAGAGACTTTGGGGTGAAGGATTTAGGGATCAGGGCTTATCCCGGCGTGTTCCTCTCAGGAGAAGGTCAGCATGCCCGTTCAGGCAAGGCGGGAGTATCCTTTGAACAAACCCTGTTGCACGCAGTTGAGCCTGTCCCTCATCATTGGGTCCTGAAACCCAAACTCCCTTTATCGCCATATAACCTGAGATACATATATATATAATATGTACATATAGATATATGTGCATATAGATGTGTATGTACATATATATATATACATATCCCTGTATGACCTCATATACACCTAGTCCCAAATTCCAAAACCACCAACTCTCTACATCGCCACATAACCTTACATAACCCTATGTGACCTCATGCATCCCCATGTAACCCTGGCCCTTTAGTCTGCCCCACTTCTGTTTAGCGCTGGGGGTTCCGGACTTAGGGGTTTGGAAGATTTGGCTCGTGATACCTGTAGCAGTGAGAAGGAAGACAGATGAAGAACTAGGGTTTAGGGGTTTAGGGGTCAGGGTCAAGGGTTTAGGGTTTAGGGCCCATTTTCATAAAAGATCACGGCCATGTTGTGTCCAAAGATAGATAGCAAATATCCTAACTAGCGTTTGTCTCGGAACAAACAGAGAGAGTGACAACATGATGATACTGGGCTGCCAACCCTTACTGCGTTGAATTCGGATAATCTTCCAGAAGCAGATGCGAGGTGGGATATTTCCCATAAGCCATTCTCCTCCACCAACTCAGCTACTTTACTCCTTGATTTGTTTTCAACACTTTATCCTTTCTGAGCCCCTCATGCGGCCTACAACTCAAACCACATCAACCAACCGGTGTTCAAGGGGGAGGGGGAGTGAATACAATTTCCTAGGAGCATATATATATATGTATACTTAGGGAGAATTAATATCGGGAGGATGTACTAGGGTTCTGTATGGGATTGTATTGTGAGAGGTATAAGATCTACTGCCCTAATCTCCCCTAAGCCTCTACCAGAAACAGTACATAATGGCCAACCAAGGTACACTAGCCGGCGGCAGCTTGGTATGCACGGAAGGATGGCAATCGGCACAACCTGAACACAAATAATCCCCTCCCCTGGCATTAAGACCCCCGCTCATGCTAAATTGCCCCAACTTTTGCTAGTACAGCGCAATGCGAGCGTTTATTAAAACAGTTGGAGTTCTTGAATCTTAAAAATGGGGAAGGGATTAATTTTCAAGGCTTGTTTGCGGGCACAGGGTTTAGCCGGCGGGTTCTTATATGTCAACAAAAACGATGATATTATAGTTTTTCTACGTAGACGGCTTAACAGCATTGCGCCGCGCACACATGCACATCCTGAACCCTAAACCCTAATCATCATCTGTAATAGCTTAGGGGCGCTTTGCGTCTTAAATTCTTCTACTCCCTTCACGCCAATACTGAACACCCTCCACCCCGATCTAGGTTCCCCAGTAACCCCATAATAATGAGGCTACCCTTTTTCCTAATGTTCAGATATAATAAGGAGACCCCAAAATAAAAAGGGTAAAAGGGCACTACTGGGGTACCTAGCTATTATCAAAGATGTCCCTCAATGTACAGGGTCTCTTACTGGGAATATCTAGCGTTAGCGGGGGGGGGGGGGGGGGTTATATCATGGGATTACTTGCCATCGTGCTTTTGGAACTGGCGCCTCGGGACCCTAAACCCTGAAAACAGATATAGGCCAACACCCTAAACCCTAAACCCATAGAAACCCTAAACCCTAGTAGGGCCTGTCTGAAGTTATACAGCAATGTGTAGCCTGCAGGGCTGAAGGATTCTCAAACGCAGTTTAGGGGTTTAGGGGTTAGGCTGTAGGTTTAGGGATTAAGGTATTTGTGAGCGGTCCCCAAGAGTATGTAGAGAATACCTCGAAAACTTCCATATGGAGTAAGTCTAGCCTCTGGTGCGGCTTACGCTACGTCACCATGTCATTTTTCGGACACAAAGGTCGTAGGTTGCTGGTGGAAAGTAGACCCTTTACGTAACATACACTCACGAACTTTAAAAACAAAAACACACAACGGAAGCCTAGCTTACGTTAAAGTTTGCACTCGTCCATTTGATTTGCCATATTTGGTAGCTCTTCAGGCCTTTGCATTACAAGAGACTAAAAACACAAACGATTTCTCCACTAAATAGCAGCCCAACATGTCCGTTGAGGGTCGCAATAGCATGGGATTTAGGGCCAACATCCGGATTGTTGAGGATTGGCTATGCAAGTTCGCAAACACGGCCTGCAAGCCTTTGTCCTGGTGAGATTAGAAGACGGATCTGCAACAAAGCCACCAAGGTCCCAAATCAGGGTCCCTTTTGTGGGCGCTGGGCACTCCGAGCTTTCAAGATGAGAATCTGGAGGTGTTAATGACTCAACGTTCCTTGACTCCATCTCTTGTATCGTCTGTGATCGAGTGAGTCCAAGAATGAAATGGGGGAGATGCCGTCTAGAGTCTGAAGACCTTCCGCGTGCTTTCATAGATGGGAGTGAAGCCCTGTCTGGTGGGACTCCTGGGAAGAGTCACGGTATCTGAATCCCTGGAGTCCGCTGCCAAACGCTCCATGGCTAACACCAGGCTATCAGTCAGTCACGCTGCCACGCTGAGAACCTGAACCGTTAACACATCACAGATAAGAGTCCCACTACAAGGTAGAAAGCGGCATGCTCGATCTCAAACACGCAATTATGGTTTGGGCATGGATGCTCCAGTGACCGTATGCTCTTTGAACACAAACGCAATTATGGTTTTGGCATGGATGCTCTAGTGACCGCATGCTCTTGGAACACGGACGCATTTATGGTTTCACCATGGATGCTCTAGTGACCGTATGCTCTAGGAACACGAGCGCAGTTCTGGTTTGGGCATGGATGCTCTAGTGACAATATGCTCTTGGAACACGAGCGCAGTTCTGGTTTTGGCACAGTGACCGCATGCTCTTGGAACACGAATGCAGTTATGGGTTGACCATGGATGCTGTAGTGACCGTATGGTCTAGGAACATGAACTTTATTTTGGTTTGGGCATGGATGCTCTAGTGACCGTATGCTCTTGGAACACGGACGCATTTATGATTTCACCATGGATGCTCTAGTGACCGTATGCTCTTGGAACACGAACGCAGTTCTGGTTTGGGCATGGATGCTCTAGTGAACGTATGCTCTTGGAACACATCATGGTTTGGGCACGGATGCTCTAGATCTAGTGACCGTATGCTCTTGGAACACGAACATTATTATGGTTTGGGCATGGATGCTCTAGTGACCGCATGCTCTTTGAACACGAACACTATTATGGTTTGGGCATGGATACTCTAGATCTAGTGACTGTATGCTCTTGGATCACGAACGCAATTACGGTTTGGGCATGGAAGCTCTAGTGACCGTATGCTGTTGGAACACGACCGTTATTTTGGTTTGGGCATGGAGGCTCTAGCGACCGTACGCTCTTGGAACACGAACGTTATTATGGTTTTGGCACGGATGCTCTAGTGACAATATGCTCTTGCAACACGAGCACTCTTGTACCAGAAATCATATTAAAATGTGTTTAACCGCTGGGCCTCTTACAGGCGCCAATTCCTTAAACATGTGTCCGACAAGTCTTCACTTCATGTCACTACAAGGTATATATGTCCGAGATTTTTGTTTTGACAAACGACACCCCAATACAGTTTTAGCATAACTAAATCCTGAGCCCCATAATCGCTAAACCTCAGGCCCTGAACTCTAATCCCTTAACCTCCCAGCCCTAAACCCTACACCCCAATCCTGCCCATCCGGGCCAAAAGAAAGAAATCAATCGACAAGAACATGGACAAAGTAATTAATGGAATGGACTAGGCCCTGGAACAGAATACCCCAGGGTCCTTATTTTGGGAAGTTACCAAAACCCTCTGGTTTAACAGTTCAAGAACTACCTAAACCCCAAAAGTATGAACAAAACATAGCCCTGAACTCATAACAACAGCCATAAAGGCCATCATGTTGCATACTAGTGGGGTCCAGTTAGTCAACTAAACCCTAAACCCCAAACCCTAATTCAAGACTTCGTTTTGGACAAGGCGCTCATGGAGTCGGTCAGGCTGGGCGATCCAAGTGGAGGGGAACGGTACGGACAAGCACATATGGCTGCAGATGCTTTAAGTTTTAGGGTTAGGGTTTAGGATGCGGGGTTGAGGGCTTAGGGTTTAGGATACGGGGTTTAGGGTTTAGGGTTTAGCCTCTGGGGTTTAGGGTTTCGGGTGTAGGGTCTGGGGTTCAGGGTGTAGCGTGTAGGGTTTAGGGTCTGGGGCAACCTGCTTGGCGAATTGTTTAGCTAACCCTTGACAACCTGGAACCCCTGAATGCCCCAAAACCCCAGCTGTAATCCCAATAAGCTACAGCTTCATAGTAATCACCTATGAAGTACGTAGTAAGTGTAACCCATAAAGCTGTAGTTAAGCAGGGTTACATAATCCCTATACAACCCTATATAACTCAAGTTGACATTTCCCATTTGATTCTCCATTTAACCCAGGCGTTTGGGGCTAGGTGGCATTTAAGTAAACCTGAAACAGTCAACAGGAGCCGCTTACAGCTCACGTCGGTACGAGCCTCAAGAGGGCTTACCTAATGTCACCTAGGGTTTCGGGGTTTACCTAATGTCACCTAGAGTTTAGGGTTCAGGGTTTAGCTGATGTCACCTGGCCTAGGGTTAAGAGTTTAGGTTTACAGGCATAGCCCACAAACAAAGGCAAACATGATAAATCAGCTTCTCTCTTTGAACGATACATAGGTCATATTTTCTCAGTAGGCGAAAGGTCACTAACCACTTGTTGCAATCCCGCATAGATTATTTTCATCCGAGTATATAGCTTGCCCCAGGTAGGCTTCGGGGGGGAGGGAAGTGTAGAACTGAGGGGTAAGCCAATGATACACCTTTGCGTCCCAAGTCCTATAACCTCAATGAGTGTTGGTACCTAAAACCCTGACATTTGAGTAGCTGGACACTTTGCAGGCATTTATCGGTATACGGCGATGATTAGGGGTCGTCAGTGGGCTTTACGTTTAGACCCAAAGCGTATTCTATAGTGCGCTTAGTGGCCCCTGCTTACCACACTCCTGCTGCGAACTCTATACCCTAAACCCTAAACCCCTTCCCCAAACTACTTGCGAGCGCACGAAGTTCATGTCTACTGCCCAATTCTTGATGCGGGCACTTGATGGGTTCCCTACATAGGTTTTTAAGAGCACTAAACTTGGTTTAGGGTTTAGGCCGTAAACCCTAACTTTAGAGCCCAAGTATATGGGAGTTTCCATAAATAGGAGGGTCACTGCAAGTACTCGAATCTACTACAATCCGCAAGATGGGCCCCCCAAAAAAGGAACCCTTCTCTTCGTAAACTTCCCAATATACCACGTATCCACATGAGTTATAGTCTAAACTCCTAGTATCTCCCTTAATAACCCAATAATACACCCTTCTATAATCTCCTATATAACCCCCCTTTAAGGACTTTAGACTATAGCTCACAAGCCTAATGGCGTCGAGCTTGTGGTCTAGAGCCTATCCAATGGCCTCCCCTACATCACCCCAAAGGATGGCCCTTGTTTAGCCATGACTTGGTGGAATTATCCCCTAAACCCTAAACCCTAAACTCTAAACCTTAAATCCTAAACCCTAAACCCTAAACCCTGGGGGATTTAGGGTTTAGGGCTTGGGGCTCAGGATGGAGAGCCTTGGGAAGACTAGTCAGGAAGCTCATGACTATCTATAGCCCTAAGGGTCCAAGTACCCAATAATTAGGGTCCCCTTTAAAAGAAATATAGGGGTATTTAGGGTTTAGGGTTTAGGGTTTATAGGCGCGGTTCACCCCGAGAAACCTTTCACCCCCCCAAACAACGCTGAAGGGATACTCAAGTGTAAGGCATAACAAGTCTCATAGGCACTCGGGGTATTCTCACGGTCGTTCTATCTATACTGCTGCCTTTGCCAGTAAACTGCTATTTGCACTGGATTACATGGTTCCGTAAGCACTTAGCCTGCCACATGGTTTACGGCTTGGGTTTTAGAGAGAGCCACGGTTTGGGGCTGAGGGTCCGAGGACGCATTCTCTTGACGGACCTTAATCGGCCTGCACCTTCATGACCACCACTGCAAAGAATCTGGCTGCACTATGATCTTGAATCTATACACTTCAAACTCCAAAATCAAAGCATGTAGAAGCTAGTTACTCAGGATAGGGTTCGGGCTGTATATAGTCCCCCCTAAGTAGATAGAATATGGCTTTGGGTGTATTATAATAAGATCCCCCATATACCCCATATTCTATCTACTTAAGGGGGACTATAACTGCAGTTAGGGAAGAACGAGGAGCGCCAAAAACATCGTATCCGTTAGATTATTGCTTTCACGGACCTGGCTGCCCCTAAAATACTGTCTTTGAGAGACCGACCGCGTGCGAGAGGCAAAGGGGATCAGCGTCCTGAAGCTCGTTTGAAACTGCAGACCTTCTATGGATTCAAATAATAGTTTCCGTTTTCTTTTCCAGTATCCCATTATATCCCCAATACCCTAAACCCTATATGACCCTATATAACCCCTATAACCTCTGAAGGTTTTTGGGAATGTTCCATGGGTTCAGGGTCTGTGGCATCTCGACACCCTCAGCCCTAAGCTCCAAACTCAAGACTCCAGACTAAAAACCTAACAGACAACCAACAGCCTGGACGCTCCAATGTAATTCCTTTTTGGGTTTGGTATGGTTTTTTGGGTTAGGACTCTTACTAGGACTACCAAAAAGGTACAACATTGGAGGGTGTAGGAGGGGACCCTATGTAGCTCGCAGAAACTCTTCCAGCTGGGTTGGGACGATGGGCTCCATGTGGCGTGGTGGGATCAAACTATCGCTACGCCATAAGCATATGGGCTAATAGGGCTTAGGGGTTTTGCCCAGATTTCAACGGACATGGGTTCTCTTGTTAAGAGCTATATTAGGGATTCTACGCGTCCCTGAATAAGGCTAATACTGACAATAGCTACAGTAGGTCATGTGATGGTTCAGCCGCTGTGTTCAAGATTGTTTGTGGGTGTAAAGCTCATAAGGTCCTGGGATTAAAGGTTGTGGCCTAAAAGGCTGGGGCTCAAGATTTTGCAATTGAGTGTTTGGGGTGGCTGACTGCCGAAGGCTGTAATTCTGCATAGGATTCTTCGTTTGATCCCCAAAGTCTATGCGGGTTTCCCAAAGCCAGGGTACCTGTTTGGGGGTTCTATACAAAGGATTAGCGTAATTGGGGGTCTACATTGGGGTCCCCCATTTTAGGAAACTACCATAACTGCGGTTGTCCGTTGTCCATGTCATGTTCCAATTCTATTCCATTTGGTTCTCCATTATTGGAAAATAATCTCCCTAATCCCTAACCCCTAGACCCTAAAAACTAAATCCTAAACCCTAATCAATGTCGCCTACTTTGGGCTCTCTGGAGCCCCTAAGCCTAGGTTGGGCCCCCAACCAGTAATAGTGGTATAGTGAGACGGTATGAGGACCTTACTTACCAGTATCCCTTGGTCACTACTAGTGGGTGGAGGCTTAACCTAACCCAAAAGCTATATGGAGTAGGAAGCGCACCCTTAAAAAGAAGGCTCTGTACCCAGTCCAACATATTTGTTGTTGTATTAACCTTTGTTTTGTGAATGCGCAAAGGGTTCACTTTTGACGAATGCCAACTCTGGCGCAGAAAGCTTCAAGTCGGCTGATCGTCTCCAGTTAATTACAGGTACAGACCCCTGAAGTGTAGGCAAATGGAGCTACATGTACAACATAAAATCCCAGAGGCACAACACTTGCCGCATGCGCTGGGGGGTTCTCGATAAGGGTGCATTTGGGGGCTCCCTGATAAGGATTGATAAGGACTCACTCTAGACGTGCATCCACACGACTCCAACCTCACCCTGCTTCCATTGGTCGACGTAAGATTGAGTCGCATATAAAGCCTTTTGATTGACATCGTCACATAGCCCATGCCATTCTTCAACATTTTTGGTCGCCCACGCCAGCCATTACACACACGAACACACACACACAATATCTATATGTATATATACACATGTGTATACACATTGCATTCGCCAAATTCCTGAGAAACCCGTATACATTCACCAGCAACCAATAATGAAACCATACCTCAAGTGAGCTATAATGTTGGACCCGCTTTAGTGC
>CAJNIZ010037757.1:10449-29139 GCA_905231905.1 Symbiodinium pilosum
TATCAACCCGCAAGACGGAACTCTAAACCCAAGGTCCGAACGCTGGCCCCGAACATTTTCCCCACCGGTTTCCTGGGTCCTCCTTGCGCGTCCCTAGTTGGACTTCTAGGGTTTTATTGTGTATGTAGTAGGCATATGACACTATCTATATACCTAACTTAAATACCTGTATATCTATAATTACATGTTCCTACAGTGGGAAGCCCCGCCAGCCGAGGCGGGCGCGTGCTAGCGTTTACAATTATCCAACTGCCACAGAGTGGGGGCAGTACCCAAGCTATGGCAATGACGTGTATGACATGGTAGCCCTGCGTACTTCTGCCGAGCCCCGACTTACAGATTCCCCCAAGTGCCTGACAAAGAAGATAAACAGGAGCCCCTGCTTTTCCGTCCCCTTCCCAAGGTCCTGAATTCCATTCAAAAGCTTGCGCACTAAACTCCTAAACCCTAGACGCTAAACCTTAAATCCTGAACTCCTGGAACATAAGCCCGCTGACCCTTTCAAGATCCAACGTTCAAGCTCCCGACCCTTCACCATTCAACTTCGAACCCGAATCTTGTAACATGGGGTGCGCAGGAATAATGTCCTTACTTTTATCAGACTCCCATAGGACATCTCACTGCAGTTCAGCTAGCTCTTCACATCAAGCGTAACAGGTCCCATTAGTTTCCCTGGGTACGCTACAGCATACTGTTGGGTAAGGGCAGAATGTTGGCAACACGTCGGGCTTCTCCAATTAACGCGGCCCAGGGGCAAGGCCAGCAACAGGGCAAACACAGGATTTGTTTCGTTAGTCTTCGTGGTGTCCTGCTTCCTGGCTTCAAGGCGTCTGGATAACAACTTGGCAGACGGTTTGAGGCTTACGGTTTATGGTGTAGCATTAGATGTTTACATGCTTGGCCTGAGGGATAAAGATTCGGGGTCAAAATTATCTCTAAACCCTAAATAGTAGTTTCCATTTTCTTGTCCATTATCCCTATGTCACCCCAATATATACCCTATAATCCCTAAATTACTCCTATAAAGTCTCCAAACCCTAGTGTGGGGATTAGGTTTTGGAGCTCGGTTTGCATTCAACGGGTGATTTCGGCCTTTTTTGTGGCCCTCTGAACATTATGATCTGCCCCTATGTTCTTACAAGGTGTCCTCGACTGCCCTTGAAGCATCGTTTGCATGTCCGGAGCCCTAACTCAAGTTGGTCCACATTTGGTCCTGGCTCAAGAAGGCCACCACGAAGAGCACAGTTTCACATTCTGGTGAAACCCAGAGCCCCAATGGTCTGCTGACGCTTAGTGAAATTGGAACGTGAAACCCGAACTAGGGGGAATGGATACATATTCTGTTTTTTTTTTTATCGGGAGAGCATGAAAAGCTGTAGCTTTGTCGTCCTTTTTGGGCTTCGATATAGCATAACGTAAGAATCATTTTCAAACATGACCCTGCATAGTAGTCACTGCAAAGTGCCCATGACCCAATAGCGAACAAGCGCGCGTCTGAGCGTTTCAGATGCTAGCACCAGTGACCTCCTGCCACCCACCGGGAATTTGGGTCATAGAAGACCGTTAGAGCTTTGCTTTAAGCATGGGTGCCAGACTTCAACAACTTACCCCGGAAAGGTAGCGTTGTCTCCTGCACCTTCTCACCAACTTGACTAAATAGTAGTATGCATAAACAAGAGGCGCCACTATAGACCCCCATATATTCGTCCTTATGATAGGGACTGTCAAGAGGGGCGCCCTGTTTTGGGGAAACTCTCAAGTGCCCGCATGCATCGGAACCTTGACATGGGGAGATTTTGGGCTACACCCGGCGGGGCATGCGTTGCAGCACCAAGCTTCGCAAAGCTTGGCAGGATACCAATGATGACCTCAGCTGTGAAAGAGGTTTAGGGTTTTGGGTTTAGGGTTTAGGTTTTAGGATTTAGGGTTTAGGATTTAGGGTTTAGGGTTTAGGGTAAACTCCTCAGAATGCTGTAGCAGCTTTGAGCTAGACTAGGACGCAAATCCTGACTGCTGCAGTATGGGTGGTAAGAATAATAAAGAATGGAGGGGGGGGGGGTTACCGGAAAGGCCCGTATATAAGGCCCAATAATGATCTCTCATTCCCTGCCAAGCTCGCTTAACACTATGTCATAGATATAGTCCCCCTTAAGTAGATAGAATATGGCTTTGGGTATACTATAATAAGACCCCCCATATACCCCATATTCTATCTACTTAAGGGGGACTATACTACATATTCCTATGACTCCAATATACTATAGTAGTTTCCATTCTACTAGTATTACCCTATATTCTACCCACGCAAGGGCGACTCTAGTCCTATGACGCCTGTGAAGCTTCATGCTTGGGATGCTGCTTGCAGACCTTGGGAGCTGGAGGTTTTGAAATTAGGAGCTTGTCGCTTGGGGCTTAGGGTTCCCAATCTGCGTACGCCAATCCATGCACGTGAATCATGGTGCCTTATACGAATCCTAAACCCTAAACCCTAGACCCTAAACCCTAAACCCCCTAAACGAATGCCTCCGAAAGTCTTCAGAGATTCCCGGCCCCAACTAAGCCTGAAGAGCCCACCCTGCCCACCTACCCGTACAATCAAAACCTAGACCCTGAACCATAAGATCTAAAACCCTAAACCGAACCCACCCACTCATCCCCTCATCCACCCTCTTGGGAGTTTGGCATGGCACTGCAGCGAGAACGAGAAGCAACGAGGCGACCTCGTGCAGATGAAGGATTTGGGATGTACCTGGGATTAGGCCCCCCACTCAGCAGCAGAGGTATAATCAGAATATGTAAGGATCCCGAAAATGCTTGATTACCACTGCGTATCCGTTGTGGTCACTACTTGGATGGGTGAGGGCTGAACCTAAGATCTTCCTAGAGAAGCCGCCTTACACCCTCAAAAAGGTTAGGATACAACAGCGTTAGGTACCAAAACCCCTTGGTACCTGTAGGTACGCTTACACTTTAGGGTTTGATGCAGATTCCAACACTTACCTAAAACCCCCCACTTCTAAAGCTTTGAGACTTAAACCTGTGACTGCACCGTTGGAGTTGGGGCCACCTTGCTTGGGCACCCCTATATAATTATATAAACCTCATATAATGTATCCTTGTGTTCCTTGTTACAATGCCAATATACACGCCATGATAGTGTGTAGTAGCTTCCTTTTCCTTAACTATCCCTATATAACCCCAATACATTCCCTCATGCCCTACTAACCCTCAGTAAGCTACAGGTGAGCTATAGCCTATAAACTCCTAGTATCCCCGTTTATAACCCCTATAAGACTACCCTATATGATCCCCTATATCATCCACCGTTAAGGGGTTACACCCCGAACCCTAAACCCTAAACCCCATATAACCCCCTTTAGGAGTTTAGACCATAGCTCATATGGGGTTTTCAGGGTGTCAGGGTTGCAGGAAGGCCCAATGATGGCTCCGTCAGTTCTTAGGGCTCGTGGGATTAACTGGTTTAGGGATTGAGGCTTAGGGTTTAGGGGCCCCTCAAGTAACCTCAGGTTATACTTGAGTAAGGGGAGCCTGGGGGGGTGGTAGCGTAGGAGGGGGTGACTAAGTAGCCCATGAATTGCAGGTGATGATCTGGATTCTGTTCGGGCCCTTGGAGGTTCGTGGGACGTAGTAACCACATATAACTGTGCTTAAAACCCTACTTATAATCCCCCTTACTGGTGCTATGTAGGTTACCGATTATACGTGGGGCTATGAGCCAAGTTATAAGTGCTACTAAGCCCCATGAACCTGCAGGTAATGAATTCTCACCATGGGTTTTATGATCGTTGAACCAATAAGATTATGTTCTTCCTACCTGAACCCCAGAAGTCTGTAAAATGATTGCCTTCCGGGCTAGATTTAGAGGGTTTTGGGTTATTATCTCACCTGCTTTTGGGGTCCAGGCATACCTAAACCCTAAACCCTAAAGCCATGCCACAAACAACACGAGGCTGTGATGCTGCTCCATATTTGGGACTTTAGAATCTCCACTATAAAAAAGACAACTCAAGCGGGAGTTTCTGAAAATGTGCCATATCAAATCCATCATGGGAACCTTCATAACCCATTTCAAATTCACACACCCCTTTGGGACATGTGCCCCTACTTTCGTTTCCGGATACATGTCGCAGAGGCCTCCGGTGATCCTGTGATATGGTACCCTAAACCCTCAACCCTAAACCCTAAACCTCTTGAGAAGCCTCTCGAATGAGGTTAGGCTGGGCATCCCTTTGCTGGCACTATTCGGGGTTTAGGGTTTGGGGTTTAGGGTTTAGGGTTTCGGGCAAGGGTCCTACGACTGAAGCTAATAGATGAGAGATCTTGCGTGGCATTAGTGTATTAAGGTACTATTCGTCCAGAAAGCCCTAAGTATCAAAATTCTAAGGACGATCCTTCTTGCATGGCCACTTCCTATCGTACATCTAAAAAGCATGCGGATTCCATGTGAAGGGTCCTCCTGGTGTTGGGGCCGAGAGCAACCCGAAACCCTAGACCCTGAATCCCGAAACTACAAACCCTAGACCCTAAACCCCCAATTAGAGTTTAGGGTTTAGGGTCCCTAAACCCTACCTGGACCTTCCAATGTAGTTCCCTTTTGGGCTTGGTATGGTTTTGTGGTTAGGACTCTCGTTAGGACTACCAAAAAAAGTACGACATTGGAGGGTCTAGGTAAACCCTAAACCCTAAATCCCTTGACCCTAAACCCTAAATCCTAAATCCCTGACTCCCTAAATCCCTAAACGTGGAACCCAAGAATGAGGGCCCTAGGGGGGTTTGGGGCTGCTAACAAACTTTTCCTAGTGAATATGGGAGTTTCCTCAAATTGGGCTTTTAGGGGCTATATAGCGTTTAGGGTTCAGGGTTCAGGGTTATATAGGACTATAGATGGCTTAGGGTCTAGGGATTTCCCAAAATACGTTTTTGGGGGCCCGCAGTAAGGATTAGAGTATTTTGAAGTTTATATTGGGGTCCCCCCCTATGGAAACGACCATGTACAGCCTGGTAACATTTCATAATGCTCTGAAGGGATCTGCCGCAGCGGGCCTTGTGGTCTTTGGACATCCTTCCCATATGGCTTGGCCCTAGGCAGAAACCCTGAACCCTAACTCTAAACCCACTTCGTGGGTTTGACTCGCTCTCAACTGCTTTGCTGACAGATAAGAATTTGCAAGTTGAAAGTTTTCTCGCCGCATCCCGGCGACATGTGCATTTGCTTCAAGTAGCATTCAACCAGAGACGAAAGACGCCCGAGCAATGTGGTAGACCCCCACTGGAAGAGCACCCCTGAGTACAAGCGTGATCCCAGCACCGATATGGCCTAAGGTTTACCCTAAGGGTCCGAGGACCCAAATAATAGGGCTTTGGGGCCCAAATGCTGTTCATATTATGCTATTTGGGCCCTAAAGCCCTATTATTTGGGTCCTTGGACCCTTGGGGTTAGGGCTGAAATGAGGCAAGCTCAGAACAGGGACCGACAAAGAAAAAAAGGAATCCACGCACACCATACGTGGCTCTTACTCTGATTTAGGCTTTGTAGGTTTGCCTGGCTTGGTAGTCGGGGGCTTGCAGGGCTCAGAGAATATGGTATTGATTGATGGGATATTGGGAATAAAGGCTTATCTTGAGTTTTAGCTCCTCAAGTCAGGGTCAAAATATCTGGAATTACGGGTTCCCTACTGCAATGCGCTGCAGCACGTTCGCGGCCAACATGGACTTCCCAAGCTGAGTGCTACCCACCATGGCTAGGATGGGCCTTCGAAAACGAGGCTGGCCATCATGGCAGCGAATAAAAGCGGCGCGTTTTGATGGGCAACATGTGGGGTTGCAAGGCCTTGCTGTGCTTGGCGAGGTCGCTGCGGAGGGCCTCTTCGTGGAGGTACCGGTCGGCGGCACGGCAATCAGCCAAACGCTTTTGGAAACCAACCATAACCCGCGCGGCAAGATGCAAATATGTCGGTTGCGACAGCTTGCTGGCCTTCCACAGGTTGTCAAGCCACCAGCCTTCCACAGCATGATTCTGAAAAGGCAGCCACGTAGTATGGGCAAACCTTGGATAAACACGGAAATCAATTCGAGAACCACCAGTAACTTGATAGGGACTAATAACTCTAGGCCAAAATTCCTTTGCCAAGGTACAAACTCCCAATCTTTTTCAACGACCACGTAGAAATGACCGTAACGCACAGCTCCAGTGTATGCATTACCCTTGGCCTTGTTGGGGACAACGTGTGGCCGTACGCCCTCGAACATAAATGCATCCAATGCATTCGGGCCGTTATGGCTAAATAAGGCGCAGTTGGAACCTAGAGGGGGTAGTTTGGGGGATGGGTTAGCAGGGGAGCCCATGATAGAAAGACCCGCGTCATGCTCAAAAAGTACCCTACCCAGACCGCGAAAAAACTAGGGTTCAAGGTTTAGGGATCCAAAAAATGGAGCCTCCAAGAGTGACCTAGTTTCCCCAATGCAGCAATAGGGTCACTTTGGGGCGGGGTCCATTTTGGAATACCCTTAACCCTAGACCCTGAACCCTAAACCCTGAAGCACTTTGTAGGCAGGAGAGGAGCTTCTGGAGGGTGAGTGCAGCAGGCTGGGACACATCTACGAACATCAGGGTTGAGAGTTTAGGGTGTAGAACATTTAGGGTTCAGGGTTTGGAGCGCGCAACTACCGGCAGAGCCCAATTGCCCCAATCGAACCATCATACAACCCCTAACTCATCCCAACAAAACATTCGAAATCCAAAGCCCAAAGCCCCTAACCACAAACCCTGCACCTAATCTCCCCACAAAACTATAAGCCCCACACCATGAACCCTAAGCCCTGCACCCTCAAGCATAAACATCGTCATTGGCCCTAAGCCCCCTAAAGGTCCGCAGACATTGCTTTAAGACACCTAGCTGGGTTGAGGGTTTGGGGTTGAGGGTTTAGGGTTTACGGTTTGGGGTTTAGGCTCTTAGGGTTGGTAGATGGCTTAAGCTTTCGGGATCGGGGTTTAAGATTTAGATTGAAGGGCTCGTGTGCAAATGGGGGACTGACTTCAAACAGTGAGCCCTAACACCTGAACCCCAAACTCCTAAACCCTTCCTGGGATTCATCCTAAGCCCCTGCTCTAAATCCTTTACCTTTAACCCAACTGAGTGCTCAGAGCTTATGAATATATGGGGACAGTGTAGGGATTGTGTAGGGCGTGAGGACCAGGATTATTCAGGATGTTATAAGCCCTTTGTGAGGCCTAAACTCCATTGCTCGGATGAGCCAATGTAAATCGAAGAGAACCATGGCTTTGCCATGACGCGTGCAGCTGAAATCTATGCTCTGAGGGCCCTAAGCAGGAAAGAAAGGTAGCTTTAGGGCTCAGGTGTTGGGATTTAGGGTCTGGACTGACCCTGAGGGCCAAAGGACCCAAATGGTAGGGTTTTGGGGCCCAAATACCATTCGGGGGTCCTCATTTCAAATGCTCCTGGGATGAAAGCTCCATATGCGTACTAAACCCTAAACCTTGGGTCATTCCCCCTTACAGTAACTGTTACCGCAAGGGGTTATAGGAATTATAATCGCACCTTAATAAGGCCCCCTTTAAGGACAGTTACTGGGTGGGGGAAGGACAGTTACTGGGTGGGGGAATGACCCAACCTAAACCCTAGATCGAATGCCTCGGGCTTCAGAAAAGGAATAGTGGCCTCTATGGACTGTGGGGTGGGGGGGGAAGTCGTTATACCGGCAACCTACTTGGAGAGTCAGGGGACTTAGTAACAGTAGGTAGGTTAACAATGGGGAAAGTCGGGTTTCTATACATGGGTTATTGGGGGTTATTCCCTACTTACTAAGTCTTGACCCTCCGAGTAATTTAGGCTTCTATCTTATGGTTCGAAGCTGGGGCGCTTAAGAAGCCCAAAACCTTAAGCCCCACACTGTTCCAGTAGGGGTATCCCTAATCCCAGAACCCACGTACACCTAGACCCTATATCGCCAAACTCTGCACCCTACATCCCTTACTGCCCACTGTAGTCTTAACACGAAGGTATATGGTAGTTCCCAAAATTAGGGTCCCAGTTTAGCACCCCTAACTATTTGGTGCCGTAATATAATCTATTACCAAAGTGGGTTCATCATGTTGAGAATGACCCATATGAGCTATAGTGGAAACTCCTAGAATCCCACTTTATAAGCCCTATAGAAATTCCCTATATAATCCCCGAATATACCCCCATTTAAGGAGCTTAGACCCTAAACCCAAAAACCCAATCCGTATGAACCCCCCTTTAAGGAGTTTAGGCTATGACTCATATGGCCAGGTATATTACCAACAGCCTCGGGGCCACTACTGGGGTCCAAGAACCTTAGAGCTTGACGTCTGGTGGGTTTAGGATGGTATCAGGGATTTAGGGTTTAGGGTTTAGGGATCAGGGATTAAATTCGCGAAGTCAGCATCTAAAAGTTTGTCGAAGCATTTCCTATGTGGATCCTACTTAGAAGCCTCACTACTCCACTCTAAACATTAAACCCTAGGGTCCCCCAGAATCCCAAGTGTCCCCACTGTTGAGAGAAGGACATCCGTCAACTAATGTTGCAATTCCACTGATCCCCTCCCCCTAATATTAAACCCCCCCACCCCTGCAAATTTTAAATGCTCCCAACATACCATAATACGCCACGAAGGGAAATACTTAATATTAGGTGGGGTCGGGGAGGTTAATATTACTGTAGGAGGAGGGGACTACGTGGCCGGCTTCAGCGGAAATCAAGTTACCGGTATGGTTACACAGCGCAGGCCTTAGGATGCAGGCCTGCGGGCTTGGGTTTTAAGGACCAACTTACTGGCAAGGTTACACGGTTCAGGGCATACGGGATTGGGATTGAACTTATAATTATTCTGCTTGTTGGGGAACTCTTCTAACTGTAACTTTTTGCATTCTCGTCGCTACGACTATGACTATGAGCGTCAAGATTCTGATGTCTATTTGATGGGGTAAATATTAAGGGGAAGGCGATTAGGGATTAAGGCATTACTTTGAGAATTCTCAGCTGTGCAACTGGCCTGAACCTATTCTTGTTGTTGCTGCCGCAGTTGCCTATCGGGGCGGGTGGGGGGGTACCCTTAGAGGCGGCGTACGTAAATGATTCACACGATTGGAGTTTCAGGGTTTTAAGATGGAGATTTCAGGGTTCAGGGAGTTGCGTTGTCTGGCAGTTGAATCAGTAAGATTGTATTCCTCTTATAGAATACCACAAACACGTTGAGAATACTTATCGTCTTGGTCTATATTTGGGACTGTAGGACCCAGAACAAAAACAATCCCCATATAATTCTGAAGTCAATGTGAAGAACCCTATCACATAAGTATACAAGCAATCTGCAAACATTATATTGGTAGTCATTTATGCTTTTGCATTGCGTAGACCTTAGATAATCCAATCACCCTGAAGGAAGCCATATACATTAGGTGCGGCCCCCACCCACTAATCGTGACCAAAAGAGATAGTGGTAACTATATTGATGCTCCACAGGGTTCCCTACATGACCCCAACAAACCTCACTTTGTGGGATATTGTGGAGTCAGGTGAAATCCTTTCAACCAACTAGACTATAATGTGATGTTCAAAACAACTCAGTCGGGAAATAGAAGAGAACCCTCCCCTGTACATTCCTATTCCTATGACGCCCGTATTGCTGGGTGGGGGCCTAAGCCAACTAATACTGTGACTGCTACTGTCGCTGCAGGGTCTCCTGCGTACTACGATTTGAGTAGCTTAATGCCCACATGGATTGAGGCTCAATGCCTCAGGGCTCAGGACTACTGATCATGAGAACCATCATAACAAAGACGAAGATTGTGAACATGGCGATAAGAACTAAAAAGCAAGAAGCAGCTAAACTAAATAGCTAAGAGCTTTGATAAACCCTAAACCCTTACCTGCATATTGGCTTCCACTGCCGTGCTCTCTGACTTTGGAGAGCTTCATTGACACAACGGCCTCTGCAAACTGGGCTTGGGGTATACGGTTCAGGGTTCAGGGTTGAGGAGTACACCTAAACCCTAAACCCTAAACCCTGAACCCTCAGGTTGAACCGCGCCACAGGTCGACAAGTCTTCTGCTAATGGCCTGGAGCCCAAGCCCAGTACCATCAGGGCCTAAGCCGCAGCTTCCAAAAATATGAAGAGCGGTTTAGGGTTTAGGGTTTAGGGCTTAGGGTTTAGGGTTTAGAGTAAACATACATATATACATGGGAGTGTCTTCACATTAGGGGCACCTTTTTAAAGGTCCCCATAGAAAGGATCAGAATATTATGTAGGGTTTATATTGGGGCCCCCTATTTAGGGAAACTACCATATGCAACTATATGTATCTATACACGTATGTAGGGTTTAGGGTTTAGGGACCCCAAATATGGATCTTCACTAAAAGAGTCCTTAGATTGGATTTTACTTACCCCAGCCCCCATAATAAGGACCCTGTAACTCTCCTAGGACTAAATTAGGGTGCTAATTTTATGGGTTGGGGTAACTAATATGCCTAGGTTCCCCAGTTTTCCCTTTCACAATAAGGGTGCCCTTTTTCCTAGTATTCAGAGATCGTAAGGAGATCAAAAAAGGACAAAGGGTACTACTGGGATACCTGGATGCTCTTATCATGCATACAACGGGCTGCCATGATTGAAAACTGCCAGGTCCCACTGCCAGGAGTGACACTTTCATCTCCATCCCATGTCCTGCGCATGGGTTGTTCTCAGAATTATGGGCCCCTTCTTGTCATAGAGTATCTTACCACACCTACTATTTGGGGTTACCAAAGTTGGACCCTAAACCCCAAACCCGTACTTTGGGGAACTACCCACACCAGGCGGCATGAGTAGGCCTTACGGAAACCCTCACTTCTCTGGGTTGCTGTTGGGGACCCTAAATGAAGTTAGGAAGGAGACTCTAGGATTTGTTTAGGTTTTAGGGTTTAGGGTCCTAGGTTTTAAGGTTTGAGGGAGACCTTAGGATTTATGTACGATGTACGCATATTATGGGAACTTGGTTTAAGTTTCTTAACAGCAACCCTGCTTTTCTTCTGCTACTTTCGGGCTGAGCTTTGTGGCGTAGATGGGAGGTCTTGTTGCTTGGAATAAGTAAAGCCTATTCCTGTAGGGGCACTCAACATGGTGGAGGAGACGAACTGGAATTATGGGTTGTAGAGTCAGTGTAGGGCTTAGGACCCTAAACCCTAAACCCTAGAGTCAGCTTATGAGTGACTTGCATCAAAGCTACTTTGATTAACATCAATGGGTCCGGGACTATAGAGTCTGGCCCGGACCCTGCATCGTATAAACCTTGATGTATAAGGTTTAGGGTTTAGGGCTTACATACACCCCAAAAGTAGGTAACATAATAGCCCAAAACCCCTTAACATAGCCCAAAAGGCCACTATTCTACAAACTTTTGGAGTGTAGGTAGGGCATAGAGCTTAGGGTTTGGGGAACCTTGAGGTATACGCCCGCTCGGAGGAATGTCAACTTGTGCCAGGACCTGGGAGGTCACATTGTGGGGTCCGTAGCCCACTACCCCTTAACCTAAGGCTCCTAAGGCTATTTGGGGCCTTCTGGGGAATAAGATTTTGGCTCCCATTTTGAGGGTCCAAGAGCCTTAGGGCACTGCAACGTGAATCCAGGTAATATGTTATCATGTCATCCCGAGCCTTGAACTGAAACATCTGACCTCAAGTGGAGGGAACATCGTTTCACTGCAACCTGGCGTAACTTTTGACCCTTAACATGACGCGTCTTCTGGGGTACATTGGCTACTCTGAGGCCCCAAACCCTACACTCCTAAACGCTAAGCCCCTAACCCTGTCACCCGCTGCTATCACGCGACACAGCTCAGCACCCAGCCTGCCAAGCAAAACTACGATGGCGATTGCGATTAATATTACTTACTTTGTCTTGTACTCTTACTCTTAGTAGTACTATGACTACTACGCTTACTATTACTATGACTATCACAAAAAATACTATTCCTATTACGAATACTATCACTATTGCTAAATTACTATGACTATTACCACTACGATTACTATTACTATTGCTGTTCTTGCCACTGCTGCTACCAGTAACACCGCCACCACCACTATTGCTGCTGCTGCTACTACTACTACTACTACTACTACTACGACTACTACCTACTACTAATACTACTACTACTACTACTACTACTACCACCACCACCACCACCACCACCACCACTACTATTACGACCCTAAACCCTAAACCTAAGTGTTATTGACACAACGCCAGGTGGTCCTGAAGAGGTCCGGCAGTTCTTATTGTAGCTGTGCGGCAGGAGTTCTGGGCCACGTAGACGGTGTCTCCCTCGCAGCTTTAGAGATTTAGGGTTTAGGGCTTAGGGGCTTAGGGTTTAGGGCTCAGGGCTTAGGATGCTTGGGCAAAGGTGGTCCAAGGCTGAAAGGTACAGTGGATGGAGGATGGGGATCCCCAAAGTACCGCAGCTACCATTGCTGGAATTATTTAAGGTGTGCAAGATTTCCTCCAGCCACAGTGGCGGGAGCAACAGGAAAACGTCATGGACTAGCTTTAACGGCGTCAGCGTAGCTTTGAATGCCTCAGACAGAGCAGCAGGATGAAACAACATAACCACAATAAGAGTGACTAGCTATATGCCCCGGTTGCTAGGTAACCTGCTGAGTCTCTAAACCCCAAAGCCCTAAACCCCTAACCCCTGCACCCCTAACCCCTGAACCCCAAACCCTAAACCCCTACCTCGGGGAAGGCCTACATGGACTACTGTCCTTTGAACGTGGGATACGCTCTAAACACCCAGACAGGTGACATGGGGGACTGGGAATGTCTAAGGTTTAGGGTTTGGGGTTTAGAGTTTAGGGCTCAGGGTTTGGGATTGAGGGTCCTCAAGAGTTTTCAATAATGGAGAGCCAATTTGAAAACAACATGGAAAATCAAACGGAAAGTGGGACTTTGTCGGGTAGGTATTTGCCATAAACAGCGGAACCCGAAGACGTAACTATAGTCCTCAATTTGGGAACCCCCCAGAAGGTACCCCGTTTTGGGAATACCCTAAACCGTGAATAGTAGTTTCCATTTGGTTTTCCATTGTCCCAACATTACACCTGTTTTATGGGATTAGGAATCAGGTTCGGGGGGTAGCAGGTGGGCGTTTTACATAGGGCCTGCGCACGCTTTGTTTGGGAAAATGGGCTTCCATGGAGCAAATTGAATCCCCGACCCGGACCCCCAGGTATATGTAGAAGAATGCCTGTTTTCGACTATTAAACCCTTCTAAATGTTCTGTTGGCAATGAGTTTGCCTACTTTCAGGTCCAAGTAACCCCAATCCCTACTTGGAGGGTCAGGGGGACGTGGTAAGAATTTGGGTTAACCTCCCACCCAATAATGGGTACCACAAAGGGCTAGTGTAGGTGCATTAAAACCCTGTTAACTCCACATTCAGGGGCTATTGCTGTAGGGGAAATTGACCTAAGTAAGAATGCTTTACAACCCCTGAATCCCAGTTATCCCCATTTTCACCAACTTACTACATCCTCCTGTCCCTCCAAGTAGACCCCAAACATCAAGAGCCTAAACCGTAAATCCCTAAACCCTAAATCCCTAAACCCCTTAACCCTAAATCCCTAAACCCAAGTTCCTGCACCCAATCCCTAGTCGTAAGCCCTCGACCCTCAACCCTACACCTTACGTCCTAGCCTTTCATCCCCTGGGTAAACCTAAGGGAAACTGACCGTCTGAAATTTCCACGCCCTGAACCTCAAAGCATGAACCTTAAGTGCTCAAGCCCATAAGAGCTACAGTCTAAACCCTAAGTATTCCCCTAATAACCCTTCTAACGCTCCCCTATATATTCCCCTATATAACGCTCCCCCGTTAAGGAGTTTAGACAGTCGCTCATATCTCCTGAACACTACATCCTAACCCCTAGAACATCCCGAAACAGTACGCCCCAAAGCATCACCCACCACCCAACTCCTCCTACCCAAAGTTCCTATGTCTGGAACCTTACCTCAGCCAACGCCTCTGGATCAACACCCTAAACCCCGAACCCTGATTCAATCAGAAGCCCTAACCCTCATCCCTGACTCTACAAAAACTGTAAGCCGTGTAAATCCTCAAAGACCTGTAGACCCTAAACCCTAAACCCTAGCGTTTAAAGTGTTTAACACCCAACCCAAAGGGTCCTAAGTACCCATATGGGGAATACTTACCCAAACCATAAGGGAAATTACTACTACAGAAGCCATACTTTGTACCATATAGGTACTTTGGACCCTTTGGGCAATAAAGCAAGTTTGGGGGCGTGGCTTTCGGACCGCTGCTGGAGCGATGTACAACCGGCGAGTTCATCGGCAGTGGCTGTAGAGGCCTTTTACAGGGATCAGGCCTCAAGGAGGCCATCAGGGTTTAAGTTACTTTTGGGTTGCACCTCCCTGCTTTCTCCTGAATTTCGATGCTGGAGCTCCTTTGAAGCCTCAACTGAAGATGGGATTTCAATCGTTGAAAGTATGGGGCCCTAGAAAGGGACTGCAGCCTCTTCAGAGAGATGTTGGGGGCCAGAAGTTTCAGGGTTTAGGGCTTAAGTCCCCATAGACCCTATGGAACCCTCAAATGCAAAAATCGCCATGCCCCCCCCCTCCCTCCCCCCCCACAAAAAACAAAAACACAATAAAAAAAATACACCTGGACTCGGTAGGTAGTTCTAGCTCCAGAAAACTGTTAGGTCGGCACCTTGTGACGAAACAAGCCTTTCAACAAAATACTAACAACATCCGATCTGTCCGCTGCAAAACAGTCCTGCAGAAGCCACGTGTGCCAGTCTGCGTGAAGAACCCCTCGGCAGCATGAGTAGAGACTTGCATAAAAAGACGCATGAGAACGCCTTTTTGGTCGATTTTCGTTCCTTCGTTCCTTGGGAAAAATGCTAGGTGGGTAAACATCAGATAGCGCTCGGGCCTTCACCAAAACACTTCTCGACAGCCACGTCATGTGCCAATCGAAGTCCTTGCCAAGCTGCACCATTGACAAAACGCCTTTAGTATCATCATCCAAAGACAAAACGGAAGGCATCCAGCAAGCGCAAAGCGCGCATTGGCGACCAAGAAGGGAAGCCCTGCATGTCCAGCTTCATCGGCCTCACTGAGCGTCATCCAGAAGCCGCTAGTGTGAGCTATTGGAAAAAACATCTGCATCTGTGATTCCCGGTCAGTGACTTGGTGGTCGTGACTGGAATAAAGTCAGAGTTTTGCGGTTACCAGAACCATCCTCTTATGGCATGAACCTTCGAATTGAGACCCCGACGCTTCCGAACCCTTGCCCAAAAGCTTATCCCTAAAGGCCATAAACCCCGTGCACCCTAGAGGCCAAAACTCAGAGATTCGAAGCTCTAAACCTAAATCCTGAACTCTAATCAAGGCCTGCATCCCTAGAAGTGCAAACCCTCCCATTCACAGCCGATGATGGGGGCCCCTCTCCACATTCAAGGCACTAACCTCCGAATCCAGATTCTATTTTCATAGTAGTTATATGTAGGGTCAAGATTCCCCTAAGCTGGGATGGGACGGATTTACAATCATCCAAAAAGAGAGCCCTACGTCCAGGCAACCCTGAGCCTTCAAGTTAAACACATGTAGCAACGAAACCCAGCTGATTGACAATCCTTCATAACTACTGGGGTGTATCAAAGTGATCGCTACATAACTGAGGAAGACACACAGTAGATTCTCCCCATATACCCCATATACCCCTAGTGTCCCGACAATGGCCACACTTCTTCAGAAGCTCCTATCTAAACCCTTAAATCCTAAACCCTAAGCCCCGCCTAACTTGTGGAGACATGGGTCGCAGAAGCGATGGGCGTCCCTGGATGCTTGGTGTCTCCTGGGTTCCCTTACCCGCCATATTCCCCATAACTGGGCTGCTGTTAAGGAACTTAAACTAAGTTTCCAAAATTGGTGGAGGGGAGGGGGGTGACTAAGTTTCCAAAACTGGGGGAGGGGGGCAAATAGTCAATAGTAGGCAATCTTTTATGACAGTAACTTAACTTAAGTTCCTTAACAACAACCCAGGCTAGGTCCCCTAAACTTAGCCTCAGGTAGGGTCCTAACTATCCCTACACTACCCTAACTATGGGAACCCAAGGTGGGCAAGGGAAGCCAGGAGTTCAATTTCAAGGCCTACTGCCTAAAGGTCCAAGGTTTTGGCGTGTTTCTAAACCCTAAACCCCAAACCCTAAACCCCAAAAACCAAACCCTAAACCCTAAACCCCAAACCCTCAACCCCAAACACTCAACCCCAAACTCTAAACCCTAAACCCCAAACTTGAGGGGTTCCGGGCTCAAAGGGATCCCGATCCCTGGGGGTGAGTCAGAAGTAGCCCAAAATACTGAACCTTGAGCCCTATTAGGGTTTTAGGGTTTGGGGTTTTGGTTTAGGTTTAGGGTTTATACTCCCAAAATACTGAACCTTGAGCCCTATTAGGGTTTTAGGGTTTGGGGTTTTGGTTTAGGGTTTATACTCCCTAGATTCAGTAGGGTTTAGGATTTAAATTCCCTAGATTCAGGTCACATGGTGTTGGCTTGTGAAGCCCGGCCTAGAGTAACAGCCACGCACACGCAGTTTAGGATTTGGGGTTTTGTAACCTTAGAGCCCTAACAAATGACCAACAGCAATGACTCCCAGGTAAGGAAAAGGGGGAAATGGCTGTGAAGCCATGATACTTATGGTCAGAAGTATGGCCCCTAGTATGGGGCCCTTGTAGATACGCCATTGTATCCCCTATAAAACTTTACAAGCCCAACTGAGGGCCCATAGTTAGGAGGGCCCTTATCAGGGTCCCATTCTTGGGACCCTTGATTTTTGCGGAATGCCCCAGGTAGATGAAATCCTAAACCCTCAACCTCAAACCCGAAACCGTAAACCCCAAACTAAAACCCAAACCCTAAACCCTAAACCCCAAACCCTAAAACCTAAACCTCAAACCCTAAACCCCGAACCCCAAACCCTAAACCCCAAACCCTGAACCCTAAACCCAATGAACCTATGGGGGCCCTAAAGCTCTGAGGTCCCCCATAGTGCGGGCCTACGCCTTAGCCCCCAAAGTCCATACCCTAAGCCCTAAATAGAATCCATACTGCAGACCCATGATTAATAAGCCCTTTCCTTTTAAGGGACTGTATATTAGGACCCCTATTATAATCCCTATTGAGGGGAGGGGGGGGATTTAGTAATCAGGGATCTACATTAAACCCCAAACCCTCAACCTTCCCCCCAAGACGCCCCGGGCAGCTCTGAAACAGCAAGCAGAAACTGGCAAATCGTCACAGCACAATGTGGATTAGTGCCGGAGCAAATGTCATCTGGTGCAAGTCCTTCTGAGCAGAAGTTTTCATAGTCCGACCAGTGGAACGGAAAGGTTTTTTGCCGTGGTTGACGAAAATATGAGCTCATTCATCTCTAGAACCCAAGAACGCCCTTGTTTGGAACAAATCGCGCAAATCCTGCAGTCAGAAGTCTTCTTTTTTCCTTTGAAGGATCCCTGCAAAAAAAATCGAAGCATTCTGCTGGAGGATGCTCTTCTGCAGGACTGCAACAAGACCAAACTCATCCACTCCCTCAAAATTGCTCCATCCGCCCTGTCTTAAAAATGCAGTCAATATCGCCCAACATTACACCCTGAACCCGAAACCCTTAAAGTGAATGGGTGGGGGGGTGTATGTCAACCTTGGGTCTCGGGTGCATATGATTATGGTCCATCAACGGTGCTCCCTGTACGTTTAGGTTTTGGGTTTAGGTTTTAGGGTTTAAGAAGGCAGCATATATACTCACTCATCAGAAGCTCCTGTGGGATCAAGACAAGAGCATGACCTTCGATCTTGAACCCAAAATCCCAACGCCTAAACCCCAAACCCTGAACCCGGGACCCAGCAACCTCCCGCACATGGCGGTAGAGTACCTGATATACTAAGCCTTCAGATACATGCCAGGTACATAAAGAATACCTACATTGGACCCTAAAGTCTGCAAATATTGGCCTGGTTTGGTGGCTATTTGGACCCCCTAGGTATATGTACATATGCAGACGCTTAACCCTAATCACTCTTAACCCTACATCCTAAATCCTAAACCCTGAATCCTAAACCCTAAACCCTAAGCCCTAAACCCTAAACCCTAAACCCTACCTTCCATCCCGGCCTCCCTGCCTGTCTCGCCTTCGCCTCCTAAGCCCTAAGCACTGAAGCCTTAAAGGTTTACGGTTTGGGGTTTGAGGTTTAGGGTTTCAGGTTTGGATTTAGGGTTTAGGGTTTAAGGTTTAGGGTTTAGGGTTTAGGATTTAGGGTTGAGGGTTGAGGGTTTAGGATTTAGGGGTTTAGGGTTTAGGGTTAAAAACCAAATCAACCCTAAACCCGAAACCCGAAACCCCTAGATAGTAGCTTCCTCCATTATCCCAGCATAACCCCAGTATAACTACCTGAATATTACCTCAATATACCCCCTCTATATATGTATATATACCATATCCCTTATTCACCCTAAATCCCAAACCCTGAATCCTGACCATCAACAGCCTCCATGCCTGATGCAGCTCCTAGACCCAAAGCCCCAAACCCTACATCCTAAACCCCAAGCCTTAAACCCCAAATCCTAAAC
>CAJNIZ010037757.1:29203-48332 GCA_905231905.1 Symbiodinium pilosum
CCCAATCCCCAAACCCTAAATCCTAAACCCCAAACCCTAAACACCAAACCCTAAACCCTAAAGCCAAAACTAGGCTCCACGCAGGTGACAGAGGCTGCGAAACCAAGTGAGGTGGCCTGCTTCGCGGCTTAGGGTTTAGGGTTTAGGGTTTGGGGTTTACCTGAACCCCACATCGCATCGTAAACAACTGCACCTTGATCTCCGCATAACTCCAGGTATCCCGAGTCCAACCCCACACATAACTATCTACACCCTAAAAGTATGTAGAATAATGGAAAAGCAAATGGAAACTACTATATCATTTAGGGTTTAGGGTTTAGACCCCAAAGGTATGTAGAATAATTGCCTTTGGGGCTATATTTAGGGGTTTTGGGCTATCATTTTGCCTACTTGTGGGGTCCAGGTAGGGTTTAGGGTGTAGGGTTTGGGGTTTACGTTGAGTAGCCAATCAACCTCGAGAAGAGGGCTTTGTGCCTCCTGGGGTGTTTGGGCTATGTTGAGGGGTTTAGAGTGCTTAGGGTATATAGACCCCCTGAAGTAGGTACGATATGGGGTATATGGGGATCTTATGATAATATACTCAAAGCCATATACTTTCAACTTCAAGGGGACGATAGGGTTCCCAGGGCTAGGGTCTAGCGTTTAGGGTTTGGGTTTAGGAAATATCCCGTTTTTGTAGGGTCTTAGGTTGGTCCAGTGTCGAGGGCGTCTATCCAGAGCTCGCAGACACACCCGCCAAAACGGTTTAGGGCGGGAACTTCCTGAACCCCAAAAGATCCCAAAAGTATGTAACACAATGGCCTTTTGGGCTATCGTTAAGGCTTCTGTACCCAAAACCCAAAACCGCATTCGGCTGCTATTTCACCAACTTTTGGGGCCCAGGTTCTCCTGACCTTCATGACATGACAACCCCTACGTTAGAGCTGCTATATGCAGATATCCCTGAAGTCATTCTGACTCAGTCTACTAGGGGTCCGTGAAAAGTGGGGTTCCCATTGCAATGCAGGTCAATAACCCTAAACCCTAAACCCCCACACCCTTGATTCCGAAAGTCCCCCTTAAGTAGATAGAATATGGCTATGGGTATATTAAAATAAGATCCCCATGTACCCATATTCTATCTATTTAAGGAGGAGTATAAGCCCCTAAACCCCCATAACCTGCACCCCCGAGTCCTATAGTCTATTTCCCGGGTTTAGCGCTTAGGGTCCCGCGTGATGTGCAGCAAACTACTTGCAAGATCCTAAAGCTCGTTCTGAGCGTGCAGGCATCCTGACCCAGCCCCGCCTCCAAATAGGGTATTGGGGTAATATTAGCGTTATAGTAGTGTTATATTGGGGTTATTTTAGGGTTATATGGCTTATATTGGTGTTCTGCAGGGTTTATAAGTTATATAGGGATAATGGAAAAGAAAATGAAAACTACTGTTTAGGGTTTTAGGGTTTAGGGGTTCAGGGTTTAGGGCTTTAGGGCTTTAGGCGTTTAGGGGTTACGAGGGGTTACGAGGGGTTTCGGGCTTAGGGTTTAGGAGAATTCTGGCCACGTTACCCCCTGGATAACGTACGTCTGTCTGGCTTACAATATCAAGGCGCAGGGTTCTCGACTCTTGCATGCAAGTGCCGGTCCCCCTGAACCCTAAACCCTAAACTGAGTAGGGATCCTGGCCCTCTCTATGTCCTGTTGAGAAGCACTCAGTATTCCTGGGTTCTTCTGAGAAGGAAGCACAGCAGGCTTTGCTGACAAATGGGGAGACCATTATCATCCTGATTCAATCCCCATATGAGCCCTGGACAAAGTTATAGTTATAGTCTATTCCTAAAGGGTCACCCCTCAAACTCCCCATACATCCCCCTATACCTAGCCTAACTGTAGCCCGTAGCTCATTATGATGTCATATGTTCTGGAAGATGTTCTATGGCTTACTGGATCCGTAGTCGGAGCAATACCAGACCTTTATGATTTAGGGTTTAGGCCCCGGAAGCATCCAACAAACAAGCTTAGCTGCTTAGCTGCGTAGAGTGGGAGGGTTGTAGCAATTAAGCGCAAAGCAATAATCAAATTGGCCGCTACTTCCTACGTGGCACTTAAGACCCCTACTAAGGGCTAACCCTTACGTACCTATAATAGAAGTATATAAGGGATCCCAAAGGGCTAAGCACCTAAGGTCCAAGCTAAGTCCCAAGGAGCTTCTGAAGCTTAACTCCGACACCCTAAGCCCTAAACCCTTAAACCCCAAACCCCAAACCCCCACACCCTAAAACCCTCAACCCCCGGCCGGCCAGACTTGGGCCCACACGATGAAGGTACCGACGGCTGAAAGACGAAGTTTGGATACCTACCGCTCGAGGTTTTGGAGTTTCGGGGTTCGGGGTTCAGGTAGTACAAGGATTCCTTTTAATTAAGGGGTTGTAATGACACATACATATATATATATAATATACATATATATATATGTAGGAACAGATAAGGATGTCTAGTTCTCCCCGTACATCTACAAGGATAAATTGGGTTTTTGTGGGTTTGGATGACAGTAATTGTAGTATAGGGTTTGGGGAAGTACATGAAGATAATCCTAGACCCTACGCCCTAAACCCCGAAGCCCCCAATTCCTAACCCTTTGAACTTAAAACCCATAAACCCCAAACCCTGCGTGCTTGGACGCTCGGGGTACTCATGCACGGCATTTTCCGGCCAGATGGAGACATCATACGCCCTACCCTAAAACTCTACAACTTCAGCCAGAAACTGTAGGACCATAGCCCTAAGGGTCCAAGGACCCAAACATTAATGGTATTTGTGACCTAAAGCCCTATTATTTGGGTCCTTGGACCCTGAGGGTAGGGCTAGCCAATGGACCCCACATCCCTCAGGTCGGAATGCTACGACCCCCGAAACCACTAACAAGAAGACACTTCATCCCAGAACTTTAAACTCTAGACTCTAACACTAGCAACCCGAAATCCCCGAGCTCTTAACTCTAAGGCCCTGCACCCTGAATCGCCGTACCAGCATCATACTAGGGCCTATTGGAGGTACCCTTTATACCGAAATTACTTCAGGAATCTTGACATTTCTGCCTTGCAACCCCTTATAGAAACAAATCCCTACATGATCTCAGGTTGTTGTAATTTCCCATTGTTTTGTCCATGTAATTTTCTATTCTGGGGACGTATTTAGGCCCTCAGAATCTCACACATAAATCTCAACCCTGAACCCTTACCCCCAAATCATGAACCTTAAATCCTAAACCCCAAATCCTAACGCCAAAACCCCAAACCCTTGACCCCAAACCCTAAACCCTAAACCCTAACTCCCCTGGGTGTGGGGCCCTTGGGATGCTCGAGATGGTGTCCAGGGACGCGACTTGCCAGGCAAGGGGGTTTAGGGTTTAGGGTTTAGGGTAAGATGATTGGAAGTAATGGGCAACCATACGGAAGATGAACATGGAATGGGTTCAGGGCTTAGGATTTAGGGTTTGGGAACTCCTTAAAAGGAGATTATATAGGGGATTATATAGGAGAGTTTTATGGGGCAGATTAAGGGGGATGCTTGGAGTTTAGACTATAACTCATATGGAAAATGAACATGCAATGAAAACTGGTTAATTTATGAGTTTATGGGCATTCATAGGATTTAAGAGTTTTGGGCTTCAGGGTCGAAGTGTTTTTTGCCCTCCCCATCGACCCAATACGCGCCCTACAAAAGTGACTGCACATTTATCAAGGTGGTTATATAGGGTTTATATGGTGTTATATGATAGTATATAGGGATGTATAGGGTTAGGGGTTTACGGGCGTAGGACCACGGGTACTTTTGTTCATATTGGGAAATGGAGAATCAAATGGACAAGAATATGGAACATGAAATGGAAAACCTTAGTTAGGGTGTACGGTTTAAGGTTTCCATGTTGCTTTTGGGGTTAGCGTTTGCTGTCTGCGAGATTTGTGGTGCGCCGGGATACGCTTTCGGATAGGGCTTGGAATTTTGGCGGTTGGAGTCAAGATGGACCGCTAAACCCTAAACCCTAATCCCTGAACCCTAATCCCTAAACCCTAATCCCTAAACCTTGATCCCTAATCCCTAAACCCTAATCCCTAAAACCTAAAACCTAAACCCTAAAACTAAGTAAGGCTGGAAGTCTGCTAGCCCTTTGCACGTCTCCACATACTTTAGCTCCATGCAGCCGACATGTGGGTGGTTGTCAAAACTATGGTCCCTTTTTGGATCCCCATTATAATACGGCACCTAATATTTAGGGTACCCAAAAAAGGACCATAATCTTGATAACCACCCATTTGCCTTTAAGGACCTTGCACAAATCGCGCGAAGCCTTGAACCCAGAATTGCTGGGCCACGTTCAAACCTCATATGAGCTATAGTCTAAACTCCTTGAAGGGGGGGGGGGTATATAAGGGATTATACAGGGGACTACTATAGGACTTATGAAGGAGGATCTGGGTGTTTAGACTATGGTTCATATGAAACTTTGAAACAAAGATCAACAGTTTGATGATAAAACACCCTTCTGATGCAACATGTAAGCCTTCCAAATCACGAAAGTCCTGGCTTAGATGCACGACTGTTTTGGAATACTTCATGGTTGATGGGCTGTGAAAAGTCAGGTTCTGATTATGAGCATATCACGGGTTAACCCGACTTGTAGGACGGACACCCTAAGAAGGACCACCAGCCTAAACCGTAACCGTAATCAGAATATCAAATCTTGGAAGGGCTTGGTTCGGGGGGGAAGTTCTGGGCAGAGGTGCTGTCAGGGGTATATGGGGTTCAAGGGGCGAAAGTACTCTCGAAGCCTAAGTGATTACAATAAGCCTTCAGGGCACACTGTGTACTTATATAGTGTTGCATATCAAGGAATAATACAGATAGCTACTTAGGTTTGATTGGTAGACTCTACAAAACCGTGGATGCAAGGGGTAATCATGGCTACTCAGCCGCTGCAATAAACCCTAAACGCCAAATCCTAGGCCGCGGCTGCACTTCATCGCGTACTTGGAGGGTCAAGGGACTTAGTAAGTAGGTTTATACCCCTATAACCCATATAGAAACTCTAGTTATCCCCAGTATTAATCTGCTTACTAAGTCCCCCTGACCCTCCAAGAACGATTACTAAGCGCACCGCATCTGTGGCCTAAGTTACTGTTCACAAATGGAGAATGCATGTAGGGACCCATATAATAGGAACTCCCCCGTCGGGAGCGCGTTGATGAATTCAGGAAAACCCCTATATGTCCAGCCCAGCCAGGACATGTCAAGTTCTCTTCTCAAGCACAATTCCTTTGAGGAAGCTTTCTCATAATCAGGCTAAATATAATATGGCAAGCAGGTGCTCCGTAAGGAATGCAGATGCGCATGCTTTATTGGGGGTGTCATACAGGGACCACTCAAACAACTCACCCCATTGCCCACCAAACCCCTAGGTAGGCCCAAGTGTCCTCACCAGCAAAGATTCCCTATTAGTACCTTAATAAGGGTAGATTAGGGGCCCTTTAAGGCTTAATAGCCCACCCTGGTTGATGCCCCATCCCGATACCCTCATCCCTGAACCCTGGCTTAAGTAAACTCTCTGCCTGAACCCGCTGAACCCTGATCCTTGCACACTAAGCCTCAAAGCGTCTAAGACCACAAACCTGACTAAACGTACACCCTAAACCCTAAACCCTAATTCCTGGAGCCCCTGTTCTTCTATGGGAAAATGCGCGCAAGCCATGCTGCAGCATGCGCCGTTGCATAGGTTGGCCGCACGGCCGTCCGGAAAGGCCGTCCCGTCGAGATCTCCATGGTGTCCTCCATGGTGTCTCAGCATGTCGTCCACCGGTCCCAGGCCCAAGACGTGTGTCATGAAGAGCTGATACGCGAATATGAAAAACCTGGTCTGCATCACGGGGTCTTCCGCTATCACTTGCAACATGGCACGTTTGCTTGGCACGTGAGGCGCGTCTTCCAGTAGGTTGACCAAGTGGACCTCCTCCGCGCCCTCAAGCCCCAATACCTATCCGCCTCTCCCCCTGGGTTGGCCCCTAAAACCTTTTGAAAAATACTAGTATATAGGGTCCCTTATTAAAGCCATTAGGGAAAATATCAAATATGCCAGGGGCCTACCCAGCCCCCAACAAATTACATGCCTCCTCATAGAGCCCGACTTTGGATCGACAGAAAGATTAACGCGGTGTAGGGTTGGTTACCATTACTTAGGGTCGGGGGGATGTTTGAAGTTGACAGTTGGAAATTGTGAAATCAAGGAAATTTCAGAACCCAAAGCAATGGTAAGTCTTTTTGGGGTTGAGGGTTTAGGGTTTAGGCCGTGCTCGTCTGAAGGGGTATGAAAAACTCCATCAACAGCTAAACTCCCTCATCCCCGAACCCTCAACCTTAAACTCCGATGTATCACCTAAAACCTAAACTCATGTGTGAACACTCCTATGTGAACCCTACTTATATGGCTCGTGTGATCCCCCTACTTAAAGCTAGCCCTAAACTCTAAACCCTGAGCCATCCTAAGCCCTAAACCCTAAACTCTTAACCCCAACCCTAAACCCTAAGCCCTAAACCCTAAACTCTTAACCCCAACCCTAAACCCTAAGCCCTAAACCCTAAACTCTCAACCCCAACCCTAAACCCTAAGCCCTAAACCCTAAACTCTTAACCCCAACCCTCCACCCTAAACCCTAAGCCCTAAACCCTGAGCCCTGACCCAGCCTCCCTAGGCGCCACGCAGGGCGCAGAGACTTGTCGCATAGGCGGGCTGAGACTCCGGGGACCCTGACAGTAGGGATGGGTTTGGGTTGTTTGTGGCGTTTAGGTTGGGTACTGGCCCCCCCCCTCAGTAACAGTTGGATAATGATTATAATATGGTTATATATAGCCCTTAATAGGACCCCTAATATAGACTGTTACTGGGTGGGGGCAGTACCCAAGGTTTAGGGTTTGTAATTTATGTAGGGCTTAGGGGGTAGGGTTGTGGGTGAGGGGTTCAGGCATCTAGGATCCGATGGAAACGGGAAAGGATTTACAAGGCCTATAGGGTCTAGAGTACGCAGTGTCACTTCAAGGGGTCATAGTGTATAAATATACTATATATATATACATATACAGGTGTATATATATATATATGTACATATGGTATGTAATGCATACACATGATATATTAGAGAGGGTCCCTTCAAGGCTACCGGGAAATGTTGAGTAACTTTTTAGGGGCTATTGGGATATATACATAAACACACGGAACATATGCATACAAAGGGTCAAGGATTTGGGGATTAGGGCTGGTGTTTTAGGGTTTAGGGTTTGAAGTTTACAGTTGAGGGTTTGGGGCAGAGTGGTGGGCTTGCGGCTTAAAAATATCCCACACCTTATACCGTTGAACCCTAAGCCCTTAGACCTAAACCGTTAGACCCTAAATCCTTAGACGTTGAACCCGGAACCCTGAACCCTAGGCCCTACACCTTAAATCCTAAACCGAAAAACCTTCAACCGCAGGGTATAGGGATGAGGGACTAGGGTTTAAGGTTTGGAAGGGGGGGGGACTTTTTGGGTGTGCCCCAAAACAATGAATGATTCCAGCACTTGGGGATCTAGATTTGGGCCCCCCCAATTTATGGAAACTACAACACCCAACCTTAGAACCCTGAACCCTAAACTCCAAACCCTAAGCCCCAAACCCTAAACCCTACCGATAAAGCCACTAGAAACTGAACCAAACCTGGAACTGTATCACCCAAACAAAAACTAAACCCTAAAAGAAAAGCAAAGCCCAAACGTTTAAGGGCCCAGGGTTTGAGGTTTAGGGTTCAGGTCAGGATTTAGGGATCCTGAACCCTAAGCCATAACTAACGTCTACAGCCTAAACGGGAAAGCCCACCCAACTCTGAACCATAAAATCCCTCCAAACAATTAAAGCAATCTACACAGCTACTAGCAAACCCGCCACCCATACTCAGGACTTCCTGAGAGCCTTCAGCAACTCAGTGGGTTTAGGGCTTAGTCAGATATCTGTTTTGTGTACAGGAGGCCTCTACGGACGCCAATTTTTTGAAGGCGACCTACTCAGGTAGTCTCCTCCCCTTTATATTAAACCCTAAAGCTCCAAGGACCCTTATAATAGGGTTTTAGGGCCTAAATACCATGAATATTACAGTATTTGGGCCCTAAAACACCATTATTTGGGTCCTTGGACCCTTAGGGAAACCCATTTAGGGTTTCGGCCCGTAATTGAGAATATTCCCAAGGCTGGAAGGATGAAGGGGAGCTGAACGTGCTGCGGTTTAGGGTTTAGGGTTTAGGGTTTAGGATTTAGGGCTTAGGGTTTAGGGCTTAGGGTTTAGGGTTGCTGTACACTAAAAGCCAATTTCAGACAGCTGAAGGCTGGAGGGTCGGCTGTCTCAGAGCCTAAACATCCGGAGTTAAACAAATGTTCTATACTACTTTTGTGGGCACCAGCTTTTGGCCGACCTCCAAATTTTTGAAAGTAAGCACCGTGTACTATAGTGCATTGGTAATTTATAATCCTAGGGGGGTGGGGTAATAATATTAGGAGAGGAGATTATCAAGAAAGCCCATGTGAGCTGTAGTTTGAAATCCTAGTATCCCCTTTATCAGCCTTATACTCGGAACCCTATATAATCCTCGGCATAGCCCCCTTTAAGGAGTTTAGAACCTAAACACTAGACCTTAAACTTGGGTACTGCCCCAAGTCAGTCACAGTTGGATAATAGATATAATATGGCTATATATAGCCCTTAATAGGACCCCTGATATAGACTGTTACTAGGGCGGGGGCAGTACCCGACCTAAACCCTAAACCCTAAACCCTCATGGGTGGGGGCAGTACCCAAATTATCCCCTTCAAGGAGCTTAGATGCCTTACCTCGCTGCAGTTCCGGGCAAGGCCGCGCGTTGGCACCTGAACTTCAAATGGTTTAGGGTTTGCCCGGACCCTATACCCTAACCATGAACCTTAAACCCACAACCCCAAACGGTATGCAGAAGGATGGCTGTTTTAGACTACTTGTATGTTTTTGGGGCCAATATTCTACCATCTTTTGAGGCGCAGGTAGGGTTAGACCCTAAACCTTTTGCTTCAAGTTAGGGTCGTGCTGGAGACTCTAGCCCAGAGGGTCTAAATCTAAGTACCCAGTTATTAAGGGGTTTTAGGGGTTCAGGGTTTAGGGTTCAGGATTTAGGGATCAGGAATTGGGGTTCAGGGTTTACTCTCCCTCCAGGAATACGCCATTGCTCGCAGCAAAGCGACATCCTGTGGCAAAACCACCATTTGCCGGGCTTGCTGTTCAGGAACTTAAGATAGATAATTATAATCCGGAAATCCTATATAGCAAATCTTTTGTTTACTTTATATCCAATATTATGGTTCCTTCACGTAAACTCATTAATTTGTCGTGGAAAGTTGTAGAGGAACACTTCCAACATTCTCATGGTTTCCCTATCCTTCCTACTGCCAGCCAGGAAACTCTCCCACTACTAGGCTTCGCGAAACAGGCCCAGAGCGCCCTCTCTTGGACCTTCTGGAGTTCATTGCGCCAAGCGGAGATGAACGAGCGGAGGAAGCTTGCCTAAGATTGGAAACGAGGGCAGCTGCCGACGTGGACAGGAGAAACCGGGCCGGCTCACGTCGGATTATCTTGCTCACAAAACCTTGCCGGTTTTCGCGGTTCATCGGAGGGCAGGGCTGAAGCTTCTTGACACTCTGCTGTGCGTATCCAAAGAGGGGTGGGGGGTGGGCAGCGGCTCATGTCTTTGAGCCCCCACAAAAACACAACCAACAGCCAAAGAACGCTGCCCCTGAGGGGCTGTTTCTCTCTGTGAGACCAAAAACTACTGGTTAGTTCATCGCAAGGGAGAGAAAATGGGGGGACTTTAGTTCCCCAACCCCTATTATAGGACCCTATTATAATCATCTGGCAGCTTCAAGGTCCTTAGTGTAGGCCCTGGCGTAAGTATAACCCTCCGATTAGTAGAAACCCTATAGTGCACCTTAGGTCAATCTCCCCTACAGTCATAGCCCTCAAATCTGGAGTTATTACAGTAGGGCTTGAATGTACCTACAATACCTGGACCCCAAATGAACGTAAAATGAAGGCCTTTATGGCTGTTATTGTGGGTTTAGGGCTATTATTTTGCATACTTTTGGTAGCCCAGAGGGTCCACATATACAACCATTAGGGAATTGGGACCCATAATTCCTTCTATAATATGGTATTTTGGGGCCTAATTCCCTAATAGTTGTACATGTGGACCCTCTGGGTAGGGCTTGAATGTACCTACAATAATTCGTTGCGGTACCCATTACTGGCTGGGGATAGGGATGCAGCAAAGGCCCAGCACCTGACCCCCACCCCATGCCCGAGATTCCGAAGAGATTCTATCTCTTAGGGTTTAGGGTGTAGGGCTTAGAGTTTACGATTTAGTGTGGTTAGAAAGGAATGAAGCTATTTGTTATCTACGGATTACATTAAAACAGGGATTATCTAGTGTGATGCAAGTGTTCTATAGGTATCATATTCCTTTTTCCCTACTAACCACCAGTAGGCAGACCCGATGATCCCTAAACCGAACCCTAAGTCCTAAATCGTGAGTCAACGCTAGTCTGAGCCTACAGCTGAAACCCCAAACTTGTGACGTAGCAAATACCGAAGCATGAAGCAGCCCTGAGCCAGGATTTAGGGTTTAGGGTTCAGGGTCCATGGTTTAAGAATTTTGGGTTTGGGTACTGGAGCCTACCAAACTTCGATTAGCTGTTCATTCGGCAGCTCATAATCAGAAAGGACCTAGACTCTAAAACCTACCTTTCGAACCCTAAAACCCTGAACCTGCAACCCTAAACCCTAAACCCTAAACCCTAAAAACCCTAAACCCAAACTCTAAACCCTAAACTTTGAACCCTAAACCCTAAACCTTGAACCCTAAACCCTAAGCCTTAATCTTGCTTGTGTTGAGGCCAACCCGAAGCGACTTTAAACCTGCAGTAGCGAGTGGGTTTAGGGTTCAGGGCTACCTTTGCAGGAGCTCTTGCATAGATTTATGTGTTAGTTTAGGGTTTGGAGGCTAGGGTTTGGGGTCTAGAGTTTAGGACTTTAGGGTTTAGGCTTGCAGGGCCTGAACTTAGCAATAAAGAATCAACCGTAAAAAACAACGAAAACTGGACGGAAACAGAGATTGCGTACGGGGCTTGTAGAAACTCTAATATTGCTGCATATTTGGGGCCTAGTAGTAGCCCTCTAAGCCCCACTTGCCCTTTGCAAGAACTTGCTGACCCTAGCTCTAAGCTGGTTGGGATTCTTATTGCCTCGAACATTCGAGGGGCTGGGCAACCACAACTGTATGTAAGGGCTCGCACCATAATCACAGACAAAAACCTTGCTGTAGTCACAAGATCCTCATTTTTGCCAATTAACCTAACTAACATCCCCTCATCATCTGAATGCCGTAGAGCCTTAGACCCTAAATCCACGCCCTCCCTAATCCGGCACCCTTCCCTTCCCAACCCTAAACCCCAAACCTCGAACCCCCAGTCTGACATCCTTCCCCTCCCACACCTGCGCCCGGGCTGGTTCAGAAGTATACTGAAGAACCGCTTCCTTCCCACGCGGTTTAGGCTTTAGCGCTTAAGGTTTAGGGTTTGGGCTTGAGGGTTTAGGCTTTAGGATTTAAGGTCTAGGCTTGAGGATTTCAGGTTTGAGGTTTTACCTGGAGTAACCCTGACCCTGAAAACAGTGAAAACTACCAACATATTAGGTGCAAAGCCCTTTTTTAGAGGTACATTGGTTGTACTCCAGGCAGGGTTTAGAGGTAAGGGGTCCTGTTTGTGGGGGTACCCAGCAAATGGATTTCAGCATGTCCAGGTATGTAAGGGTTCCCTTATTTCGAAGACATTTTCCACATGAGCTATAGTCTAAACTCCTAGTATCCCTGTTAATATCCCCTAAAGTAGCCCCCTATATAATGCCCTGCCTAACCCCCTTTAAGGAGTTTAGACTATAGCTCACAGGCCTCAACGGGGTTTAGGGTTTGGGGGACTTGGGGGGCTGTTGGGGCAATGGGAAGGTGGGCAAGCCGGAATTTGACCCTAAAAGCTGTACATCCTGAACCTGAACGTTGAACCCTACCTTTTGCGGGGCCTGGGGTGTAGAAAACTCATGACAAAAAATATCGAGGTTACAAACTTGAAGTCTTTCCTGGACAAAACCTGGTTCCATTGCATTTTCCATGTTCTTTCCATTTGATCCTTGATTCTCCCGAAACCTCAAACCCTTTTCCATGTGGGCTTGTGCACTCGCTGTGACCGCACCCCTAACCCTGGATCCCTAAACCGAAAATCCCTGAACCCTAAACACCCTAAAACCCAACCCTAAACACTCTAAAGCCCTAAACACCCTAAAAGCCCTCAACCCTAAATCTGCACCGCAACCCGGAAAGCCTCAATGTGAGAATTAAACTCGAAATCAGTGTGCCAAGCGTTCAGTCTGGCTCCCAAAACTTGCGGTTTAGGGTTTAGGGTTTAGGGTTTAGCCTTTGCATGGCTTGTGCTCTGGTATGTAAAGACTGAGTAGACTTAGTAGGGAATAAGGGAGTATATTATGTAGAGGCTGCATTTTCCTGATTTCCTACGACCCATCAGTAATCTGAGGTCCAGAGGCTTTGGTGGTTGAACCTTGAGGATCAGGCCTGCTTGGGAATTCAGACCTCTGGACCTCCATTTCAGGCCCAGGCTAGCAAGGTAAGTCCGAGGAATTCAGGTTCTGTTTCCTCAGTGAGCCCCTCAGCATCAAGAACTGGAATCACATAGCATCCCGTCTTGATGGTTGATGCAAAGATGACCAGCCACAGCTACAGCTTCAGCAGCGTGCACAAGTTAAGCAAGCTAAGCATCGAGAAAGCCAATCAAGTGCTGCCACTGTTCCGCCTTGTACAAGGGGCCGGTATGATGATGGGAAAGCACTCGGAGGGCGCGGAGTGTAGGGTTTAGGGATTTAGGGTTTACGGGTTTAGGGATTTCGGTTTACAGGTTTAGGGCTAATTCTAGGGCGTGGGCCGGGGACTAGGGTTAAGGACTGAAGCGAAGGGTTTCCGGGAGCTTAGGCCTTTGGATCCCCAGAAAAAGTTAGCCAAAAAATCGAATCTGAGCCCCAAAGACGTCCACTCAAAGGCTAGACCCTAAACCTTAAACGGCATAGAGCTTCATAGACCCTAAACCCAAAATGTACTATGTTTTCCAAAACAATTGCGGGAGGGGGTCCCCTTTATCTATTGAAAAACCTACCTGACTTACTATAGGGGCCTGCAACAAGGTACCCACACTGTTTGGAAACCCAAAATATCCTTATAGTTACTCTCCTCTACATCCTCGTACATAACCACATGTAATCCTTCTTACCTATAATCCCTAGACAAGGAACCCTAACTCCTAAACTCCAAACCTTCTAACTTACGACGCCTAGACAGTAAACCCTAAACTCTAAAACGAAAACCTTCCTACTTTATGACCACTAGACAGTAAACCCTAAATCCGAAATAACAAATGATTACTGTCCTTGTCATTTTCATTGCTTCATTCCCACCCTTCGGAGGTTTGAACAATAGGCCTTGAGTACTCAGGGTTTAGGGCTTAGGGCTTCAGGGTTTAAGGGTTAAGAGTTTAAGGGTTCAGGGTTAGGGCTTCAGGTCTTTCAGTACTGGCCCTTAATCCTCGGGTCGCCATACTGAGCACCTACCCTACACAGTATATACCCTTCCAGGTCTCTGGAATCCCCTAGAAAACAGGCTAAGAACCCAAGCTGGAGGAGCCTATACCCTAAACCCCAAACCCTAAACCCAAAACCCTAAACCCTAAATCCTAAACCCCAAACCCAAAACCCTAAACCCTAAATCCTAACCCTAAATCCTAAACCCTAATTCCTGAACCCTAAATCCTAAACCCTAAACCCTAAATAACCCTAATTCCTAAATCCTAAACCCAAAGCTCCAAACCTCCATCGCCGAGCCTGCTTGTGACGCCTTTGGCCGCAGTGGCGGCAGAAAACCTAAGAATTTCCCAAGCAGTTTAGGGTTTAGGGTTTAGGGTATAGGGTTCAGGGGTTGCAGGGCTCATAAAAGTGGTTCAAGCATTCAAGGATCTTCAGGGCTTTCAAGGTTTTGGGGGTTCAGGGCTTTGAGATCTTCAGGGGTCTTGGGTGTAACCCTAAACCCTAAACCCCTAAACCCTAAACGGCTTTCAAGGCTTTAGGCTAAGGACTTCAATGGCTTATGGGCTCAAGAATTTTGAAGTTTGGGGTTTAGGGTTGACTTATGGGTGCCTAGTAGGGAAAAAGGGAACATAACGATTATATATATATATATATTCATTTATTTAATTGTATATCCTTACCCATACTTCCCTTCTTCCCGCTAACCCCCGGTAAGTTTAACCGTGCATGGATTTAGGCAGTAGGGCTTGCGTTTCACAGTCACAGGTTCCAAGGCATGAAATAGCCAGCTTTAGAATGCTAGGTTCCCAAGTAGCCCTTTCGGGTTTAGGGTTCCCACGAAACAATAAGGGTAGCCTTTTATCCCTCAATTTTCAGCTTTAGTAAGGAGACCCCAAAATACAAAGAGGAAAAGGGAACTAATGGGGTACCTAGAGCGGTTGCATGTGCAGGTGGCAATAAGTATCGTAGATACAAAACATCCTGCATGATCTTAGGGTTTGGGGGTTTAAGGTTTGTGGTTTAGGGTTCTTAGCCTTAGCATACAGGAACGCGCCCCATTAGGGATCCTGATCCCTAAGCCTTCAATGCTGAAACCCAGACTTCCATACCCCAAACCATATACCAATCCAGGGATATGAGCATACGGGTTGTTATGTAATTATGAACAAGTGGGCTTATTGTCATGTTTGGGAAACCTACATGAATCCGGCAATGGGATTACAAGTAGAATTATATGCCCAATTACAAGTAGGTACTAAGTCCCATGAAGCCTTCAACGGGGCATGGGCCCCCCGATTGCAACAAATTCCCAGACTTCTGGATACCTGGTTCCGGGCTTAAGATTTACGATTTAAGGCCTTTTACTCCACCAGCTAGGTTCACCCCTTGCCATAATGAATCAGCTCTCTGACTATTACTATATGACTCGAATTACCGCAAGCGGCGAACTTCTGGGGAATGGTGTAGGGTGCGTGGTACGAACCCATGACCCCGATCCCTTAAACCAACCCCTAAACTAAAAGGAGTGTAATGGGGACCCCAAGCACGGAACCACGAGAATATAGTAGGAACATAGTAGGTATGTAAAGAACCTGGTAAATATATTCCCACTATGTTCTTAATATGTTTGTTGGGTTCCCTGTTTGGGGTTCCCATTAAACCCTAAACCCTGAACCATGTTGCACCTCCTTACTTTAAGCAGAGCAGCGGAATCCGGTAGGTATGAAGTTCCACAAGCGGGGCATGCGTCCTCCTGGTGTGGGGCCAAAGGTTCTAGGGCTTAGGGTTAAGGGTCTAGGTTTAAGAGTTTAGAGTTGAGGTTTTTAAGGTTTAGGGTGGCTAGTTGGAATCTCCAATTGAAACCTGGGGTTTCATAGGACCTTATGGGCGACCATGGTACCTAGTACCTATATATACATATACATATACATATACATATATATATGTATGTATAAATATATATATATGGTACCCCTTCAGGAACCCACGCTTGATTCAAAAGTAATGGCCAGCGCAGTGAAAACGCCTAATTCCATACATTTCTTTTAGAACCAAAAAATGGAAAACAAACAAAGACGAAAGATACACAAACCAACAAATCTTAATAAATAAAGAGCACAAAACATCAAAAACAAACAACAACCAAAAAGACAAACCTTTTGACTACATAAGTTGGTGAGCCTTAAAGCAAAAACAAAAATCTACAAAACACAAACCAACAACACACACACAAAAAAAAGGACTCCATATCTCGAGCTGCCCCAAAGTATGCAGTCATATATTTTGTGCTGTTTTGTTTTTTTGTTTTGTTGTTGGGTCTTTGGTGTTGTGTTTTCTTTTGTTGTTTTTCTTTTCAAATTTCTGAAGCTCCGGGACCGGACTACGGCACCCGGGACTGTAGTTTTTCTTTTTTGTCATTTCCGATTTTTCTCGCCTTTTCTATTTCAGGCTTACGATACTAGACCTAAATGAGTTGTCACATTATTCTCATATGCGCTTTCGTTATAGAACAGAAGCCCTGTGCTAGAGCATTGTGTCGGACTTTTCAATTCTGTGGGCCCGCGTATAGTACCAATAGGGCTGCTCTTATGTACTTATTCTTAGAATGGAAAAGATCTTAAAAAAATAGGCTTGATTGCATACGTGGACTTCTCCCCAGTGCATTATGAAAAATAAGGTGTCTTGAAATGTGAGCAAGATATGTCTGAGTTGGACTCATAAGACGTTCTCCATAGGAGGAAAGAACGCAAGCTCTGATTCTATTGAATTTCTGTGCAATCAAAAAAATACATGCAAGGAACTGGAGCTTCCACCTCTCTCAAACTAGTTGTATCTCTCTTGTATCTTTATTGTGCAAAAGAGAGAACTCTACTCCGTTCGTAGGAATAAAGGTTTGGTCCTGCCATTGGTATTTAATATGAAGGTATTTAATATTTGGTATGCTCCTTCTGCCAAACGAAATACCGGCAAAGACCTGGAGGTTCCACCTCTCTCAAGTCAATTGCATCTCTCTTGTGTATTTGGAAAAGAGAGAACTCATCTTTTCACAGGCATAAAGGTTTGGTTCTGCCAGTGGTTCTACCTAATTCGCTACAATATGAGTGAGGGTATTGTATATGAGGCTATTTAACACTTGGTATGCTCCTTCTCCCAAAATACATACCTGCAAGGAACTGGAGCTTCCACCTCTCTCAAACTAGTTGTATCTCCCTGGTATCTTTATTGAGGAAAAGAGAAAAAAGGAGAATTCTACTCCATTCGTGGGAATAAAGGTTAGGTTCTGCCAGTGGCATTTAATATGATGGTATCTAATATTTGGTATACTCCTTCTCCCCAGTCTCCAAAGGTTCTTTTATTGTATAATAATCGAAAATACGCCAATACATTCAATAATGTTTTCACATATATAGAGACGGCTAATATTTGAAATAAGTGTCCGATACATGTTACCTGCGTCTCAATTTCCAGGACGACGTCTCAAATCTTTGGCCTTGCGTTTCCTTATTTAAAGCCCTTGTCAAAGTTGTTGCGAATTTGCAGGAAATTTCTGTGATTATAGACTCATTATAGTCTCCTACAAATATCCTTTATTGACCTTTATGATGTTGCAACACTGGTTTAATACCCCCAAACGTGGGTTACTGGAAGGGGGGGAAGCATATATATGTATATATAGGTATAGTTTTATACACATATACATGTGTGTCTCTCTCTCTATATATGTATATACTCAATCTACAGGTCAGGGCTTTATATTGATTACCATTTCAGCGTCACATTTCAATCCTCTTCTAAAGGTACTGTAATTTTCAGGCATGTATGGACAGCAGGGTTGAGGGCCCGTGTTAGATTAGAGGTGAGGCCCCCTTAGACAACCTTTCAGTCTTTCCGGACACAGTGCTCTCCTCGCTTTTTGGAGCCCCAGGCACTGCCATGCCTAAAGCGCTTCCAAAAGGAAAGCCAAGTCCACCACTGTTTCTGCATGAAGATCGTGACTCAGAAGGCCTTTAATGGAGGCCCGCCATATCAAGCTGTGCACTGTGTCAGTACACCTTGCTGGCTGAAACTGAAACCTGAAGGCAGCCTCAAACATCGCAGCGGGCAGGATGCGCTGCTCACATGCCAAGGCGTACAAGAGCAAGTAGCATGCAAAAACATGCTCATTGATACGCTTTGCTGCCTGCGAGATACCAGATATTGCCAAAAACCTACTAACCCTAACCTTGGGTCAATCCCCCACCCAGTAATGGGTACCACAAGGGACTATTGTAGGTATGCTCAAGCCCTATTAACTCCTTATTAAGGAGCCATTACTACAGGGGGGATTGACCTAACCTAAACCCCCGACCCTCAGCCCCAAACCATCAACCCTAAACCCTCAACCCTAAACTCATCCCTAATCCCTAACCCTGACGGCCATAAAGATCCCCAGCCTATCACGCAGACTGTATGTATACCTACAGAGATATATGTATGTATATATATATATATAGAGTTAAGGTCTTTCTCTTCAGGGTTCTAGGGTTTAGGGGTATATGGGCTGTTCTCAAAATTCTAGGCCTCTTTCGGCTATAGATTTTATTACGGCAGCTACTATTTTAAGGGGTACCAACGTAGGACTCTAATTTGGGAACTCCCCATATGTTTAGGGTTTAGGGTATTGTTGTGGGGTAAGTTTGGGATAATGGACAAGAAAATGCAAACTAATACTTAGGGTTGAGGGTTTAGGGATATAGGGGCTTCCCAAAATTGAGGGGTACCTTTTGTGGGTCCCCATAATAAGGATCGTAGTAGTTGGGGGTCTATATTGGGGTCGCCCGATTTTGGGAAACTACCCTATATGATTACCGTAAATAGGGGATAATGTCGGCAGTCGCTGTTAAGAAGTCCATGAACCCCAGAAATCACTTGCCCAGTTCTTTTGCATTCGACCGTCTGTTGTTGGGGTTATACTCCCAAGCTCTTAACTCTAAACCGTACACCCTGAACCCTGAAGGGCCCTTTCTCCCCATAGTTTCGAGAAGCGCCTATTTCTCTGATTTTAAGCTAGGATCTAGGGCTGAAGGATTTCGTTTTCCATACCTTGGGGCCCGCAATATACACACCAATCTATCGTAAGCCGTACCAAAAGCACTCCATGAAAGGGACCCACCCCCCCCCCCAAATTTGTGGACCACCAGACCGTAGACCGTGAATCCCTCAACCCTAAACACTCTAAACTGAAATTTCTAAACCCGAAACCCCTCAATGTGTTGACGGTGATCTGTACTGAAAAGCCAACACATCCCAGGCTCTGAAATTCCATCTGAGCCATAGTCTAAACTCCTAGTTACAGTATCCCCCTTCATAACTCCTTTAATACAGGTTAATCCTATTCTATATCATGGACATCATGAACCATTAGGGGG
>CAJNIZ010037757.1:49325-66513 GCA_905231905.1 Symbiodinium pilosum
GCCTTCTACATTCAGGCCATGGCAGCACCTCGCATGCAGCCATGCACTTGAAGGATCATTGACACCTGATCATCACATCCTGCACGGCAACATCACAGCAAACCCTAAACCCTAAACCCCAGAACCCCAAGGATGACGAGACAGTTCTTGGAACCTCTTCTTGCGGCCGTGGCATGTAGGTGGGGCTTTGGGCTTGTTGTGGGTTCAGGGTTTAGGGTTTAAGTTTAGGATTTAGGGGATTTAGGGTCTAGGGTTTAAGGTGTAGTTCAGGTGTTAAAGAGCGGGTTTCACGTCGGGGCAAGTGCCAATCGAAGCCGCTAATGGTGCCTTATTCGGAAAAGGTCCCGGCCCCTCCGCCTAGAGAAGAACTAACAAAGAACAGCTACAGCAACAAAACCTCTAATTCCCAATTGACAGGCCCTCCGTCTTATTCCCCCTCGAAAGATGGGGATCCATACAACATTTGTGCCAAGCAGACCCCTACAGTACGGATTTGCGCGGGCGCGGCAACTACGCTGAACAAGCAGGTGAACCCCTCAACAGTCTTCATGTCAGCCAGAGGGGAAGGGAGACCAGGATATTCCGCGAAGGGTCTCGCGGGCAGGTCTTACGTGAGCAGTGAGAAGTCATAAGGCAAGGTATATTTCTTACTGGAATAGGTTTGGCATCCCTATAAACATGAAATCTTCATGGCTTTACAAGGGTTACGGTCCATAATGAGTAAAATTCATTCCCAGGAATATCGCAGAGAAGGTCTGAGGTCGCAAGAAACCACTGCCTCAATTTCAGGGGCGTATACGGGTTTATATACGGGTCATATCGGGGTTATATAGGAGTTGTACATGGGATACTGGAAAAAGGAAACGGAAACTACTATTGGAGCTATGTCCCTCAACAATTTCGGTCACAGCCGCGGGACAGAAGTGCAGTTGGAAAGCAAGGAATGCAGAGGGCCAGTGACGTAGGGCGTGCAGATCCTGGGCTTTGGGCTTTGGATTCCATCATCAGAGTTAACTCCTTGGTAGATATGTTACGAAAAAGTAATGTTACGTATAGCCTGGATATAGCTTGGGTGTTTCCCTCTCTAAGTTAATCAAAGCGCATCTGTATGAGTTTAGTGCATGTAAGGGTTTGCTCAATGCTCACCATGCAACTCTAGCTCACTCATGGCGAACTACAGATTACCCGCAGAAGAAGTGTGAGAATACTCGAGTTGAGGCTTGACTCTTCTCACAGGGGCAGTCCTTCAGCAAAGTCTACACTCTGGAACCGGCACCTGGAAAGGAGGAAGCAACCCTTCAATATTCACCTCGAATCCAGAACCCACGCTGTTGCCTTGCAATGAACTATGCTGCCTGAAACAAATCCTCCTGCCCCCACAGCACTGCTGCATAAGTAAACAAACATGAAAAGCAAATGGAGCAGGAGATTCTGTAGATGCTATGAAGGTAGCCAGGGGATATGGGTTACCACGGCACCACAGCAGGGACCACATTCTCTGAAGATCAGAGTTACCAACACTCTCTTATTGCGAAGCGCTCAGCGAACAAGCCACAGGCATCAGAATGGAAAAGAACTAGAGACCCCGAACACTTCATGCGCACAGTTCGCACGTCCGAAAATACGATACACAAATCCCAAATCCCTTGATGCAAATTGGTAAGCCCTTGCCCCTAAATCCTTTCACGCAGGACTTTACTCCCTACACACTCGCAAGCACGTGCCAGAACCAAACAATCCGCAAATGTAAACGCCGTAAACGCTAATACCATAAACTGAAAACACTTGCAGAGTTACGTCAAACGGAAGTAAACGGAATAATGAAAAAGATGCATCATTTGCGAAACGGCTTATTGACCAGAACATTGCCGATGATGACCCGCTGTCACAAGAGCCATATGAATCACAGCATTCACGACAGGCCACTACTGTTCGAACAATTACTCCCACGACAACAATGGTAAGCTGCCAGCAGCATTCAAAACACTATCTAAAAAGGATGCTGGTCGAAAATCGTCTCGGTGCCTCGCCATCAGAGTTTCCTTGTGCCCGCCCTTGCGCCGTCTTGCACGTGTGGGCATGTACAAGGATTTCAACATAGTATGTACACATATATGCATGGTCAACTCGGATGAAGAACCATTCGTTCCTGCGCGCGCCCTCGCGCGAGCTGCAATCCATTGCAGAAACCTGATGCATTGCTGAATAGCAAGCCCTAAGTCCTATGAACCATAGATGTCCCCACATATCCCTCTATATACTCCCTATGCAACCCCCGCATAACTTTGTTTTCCCTAACTACCCTCAACCCGAAACCCTAAAACCTGAACCCTGAACCCTAATCTACCCCAGAGAACAACACAGCGGCAGCCGAGCATCATTCCCACGACATCTGCAGCTGCAGAGGCGAAACCCGAGGCCACCATCCTGATTTTCAAAAAGGACTACGGTTTAGGGTTTAGGCTTTAGGGTTTACGGGCTTAGGGTTTAGGGTTTAGGGTTCCAGTCGAGTGCGTCCGTTCAAGACTCAAGTAAGGCCTGTGTAAGGGTATTGGGGCGGTAGTGGGGTAGAATGAGATCTATATGAGCTATAGTCTAAACTCCTAGTATCCCCCTTAATAGACCCTATAGTAGCCCCCTATGTAATCCCCTATATAACTCCCTATAAGGAGTTTAGACTATAGCTCATATAGGCCTCCTCTTCTTGTACCCACCTCGTGACTACCCACCCAAAGGATGGCCTTGAGATTTGGGGTGGTATAAGCCAGGACCCTCCTTGTACCCTTGATTGGGGATATATGGTCCCTAATAATGGGTACTAATGGAGGGTAGGAGGAGGGTCTAGGAAACCCTGTTCCCTTTTGCTTGAGCCCAACAGTTGTTATCGTGCTATTTTCCTCTTATCGTGGTTTGCCAACTTTTGGGCCTTATCGTTTTCGTGATTGTTCAGTTTTATCTTATCGTTTTCCAACTAAGGCCCGACGCTTTCCAATTCTCTTGCACGAGGACGTATTCCTCTGACGCGAGGTTATCATACGACCCCACTGGGTATGTTCAAAGAAAGGAGTCCCCTTCATAGACCTCAGTATCATGAGTACATACATGCGTGCAATCTTCATTATAAGAACCACCAAGAATGTCTCCTGATTTTGGAAACCCAAAAAACGAGCGAGGAATGAGGGAAAACAGAGTCAAGGCTTTTGTGACTGTCACAGCAGTATGTACGAGCTATACCAGAGATCCACATGGAATCCCAAAGCATGTTGGCAGTGGGTGGAAGCTTTGCGCCCGGACTGTGGCTTAGGGTTGCAAAGCAATGATTTGGGGTCCAGATTCTTCGGCCTAGATTTGGGGCTCAAATCGGCCGCATGGAAGTCTGAATGCCCCCACATGGCGAAGAGTGCTGTGAGACGCTGCTGATGGACAAAAGTCTTGAAATTACTCTGCCACGGATTGGATGTCCCCGTGACCCTGAACTCCATGGGGCTTTCAAAAAAAAGTTATGGAGGGAATTACTTGCAGCTCAAATGCGGTCAGGCTTCCAGCCCATAAATTCAAGCCTGAAGGCACGCTAAACCTAAAATGGCCCAAACCTTAAAGCACAATCCGCCCAGCCTAAGACAACCTAAAACCTTAATCTCAAAAAAAATTGAAAACTGACAAACAACTAACCTCCAAATCCCGCAAGCGTAACCCTGAACCCTAAACCCCTGAACCCCTAATCCATGCCGCCGACAAGTGGCAGCAGGAAGTAAGGAAAGCGCTGTCCGGGGCGGCACCACATGAAGGTGATCTGGCTCTTGGGCACCTGCAAGGCCCGGGGTTTAGGGTTTAGGTTTAGGGTTTGGGGTTTAGGGTTTAGGGTCTGGGGTTTAGGGTTTAGGGTTGAAGGATGAGTTCTTCCAAGCGCTATCTATCGCGTGATGTAGCGGCATATCACTATGACAGCAAGCGAGATGACACTACGTGAGCCATAGTCTAAACTCTTAGTATCCCCTTTAAAACTAACCCGTATAATAGTCCCCCTATGTAATCCCTCATTTTACCCCCCCTTTGAGGAGTTTAGACTATTGCTCCTGTAGATACACCCGCAAATCCCTCCCTCTAACCTCCAGGTACAGCCCAACGAAGCAGCGAGGCTTAAGGTTCATCTCTTGGGTCTAAGGGTTTAAGGGTTGGGCTTTAGGATTTAGGGTTTGGGTTTAGATTTGGGCTTGAGGGTGTTTTCTCGGATTCATAATGCAAGCGTGCGGCTGCAAAATTCACAGTTCATTATGTCAGCCCTGGACTAAAGTTCTAGAATCTGCCTTAAAGGTCCTCCTAAACACCGCATACATCCCCCGATCGGTAACTTTAGCCGATAGCTCGTGTCAGGCTTGTGGGTCAGGAATTTCTGGTGGTTGCATGTAGACTTGAGCACCCCAACTCGACCGTTTCCATGAATCTCCAGGGGGGCACAATGGCAAATCTTTGACCTGTCGGCATCAAGTGTCTTGAACGCAGGGAGAGGACACGTGGCGCAATTAAAACTTCCAACTGTCTACCTGTCCGGCCCAAACCCTAAGCCCACAATACCCAGCAAAGATGATTCCCTGCCAGCCCACAGCAATCCAGCGCAATGTTACAGGTTTTTGCGGCCACGGAGCAATACCCACTGCAAGGAAGATGAGCAAGATTGCACCATACACCTGCAGGAAGCATTGTAACACCAAGTTACTCTGATCCTCCTTATAGGGACTCCCGAAAACAGGACCACTAATTTCTGGAACTTACCGAATAGTGCTAAAATCGAGCCTTCTAGGTATAGTCCCCCCTCAAGTAGACACAATATGGCTTTGGGTAATTTATGAAAAGATCGCTATATACTCCATTTTCTATCTACTTAAGGGGGACCATATCTTCCTAAGGCACGTCACTTTTGTCTACAAGACTTCATTAAACTGGGCGGGACTTAAACTGAGGGCTGATGGATTTTAGGGTTTAGGGGTTTAGGGTTTAGAGGTTTAGGGCTGAGGGTTTAGGGATTAGGGCTTGAGGCAGGGTGGGGTGCTGAGGCCAACACAACTGGCAGCGTCCAAGGACCATATATTGACTTTGCGTTGCTTCAGGGAGCGTGGGTGGATGTATTCCTACATGACCCGTATATCTTCCTGTAGCAATGCCTAAGTTTATATAATTACTCCCCGACTCCCAATCAACAACCCCAAACCCTTGAAACCCAAGCCCCAAACGACAGTAAGTTGAAGGAATCATGCTCCCTGACTCTGCGGCCCCATACCCTCATCCCCATTCAACGAAAAGATGCAGACCTTCCAACTCAGTGGAATTCTGGCGCCCTGAAAAATTAGGGTTTAGGGTTAGAAAGCCAGAAGGTCCGAAAGCTCTCCAAGAAAGCCTTAAGCCCTATAGATTAGGTGGACCCCCACTATCAGCGACATTAAGGATTGTATTAGGGCCCTCTTCTATTCCTATGATACCACTATTACAGGGCGGGGGGTCCACCTAACCTATAAGCCCCTAAAATACTCCTATAGAATCCACGAATGAGGGATGTCAAAGTCCCTCCTGGGGTCCTTGTTGTACTTCGGTGCCTAATATTTAGGACCTAGGATACCCAATAAAGGGCCCCTCATTTCGATAACCCATATAACCTTGTAACCCTACTGACAACTATCCAAAACCGTCTAGTCTAGCGGTAGGGACACAGACGGGGGCCATGATTTTGACAACCCATGAAACACCATGAAAAACCATGTACAGAAAGTCCAAAAGTCATTGGTCAAAGTTGGATGAAAAAAGCAAGCTCGTCGTTCCCCGGGGCACCGGAAGGTACGCCACAGCATCTGCTAGGCTCAGAATGTAGGTATAGTGGGTCCTGAAGGTTTGATCTTGCTGGCTTACATGTAAGCTTGAGGCATTGTGATGTAGGCTCTAGGATCAAAATGTAAGTCTGTTCCATGGAGTGTTGGATGGTTTTCAGTTTTAGCTCAGAAGGTAAGCAACATGTGGCTTGACCCGGAACAAATCATCTTGATCATGCTTAGTTCAGCGAAGGTTTTTGTTACTGCTTTTGTTCCTGTTACTACTCCTGGCTAGTGGTTGCTGAAGTGGTCTCATAACTGCGACTGCCGGGCTGTTACCATTGCTGTAATCATGCGTGGTGCACGAAGCCACGGTATCTTTGCAAGACAGCCTGGTGGTCATGCAAGAGGCCTTTAGCATCGTTCACAGAGGCATCACCTGAAGCCTGGAGCCTATCACTAATTTAGTCGTTTCCATTTTCTTTCCTATCTCTCTATATACCCCATATAGCCACATATAACCACGATAAAACCGCTAAATAAGCCCTATGTAACCCCTGCATACTCCTAAACCCTAAACTTTACGCCAAGAAGACCCAGGGGCAGAGGCCGCGTCGCTATCCTCGCTACACTTGAAACCACGGAAGGGGGCCGATCAGGTTTAGGGTTTCGGGCTCAGAGTTTAGGGCTAGGGTTTCAGGTTTAGGGTTCCTGGTTCAGAGTTTGGGGTTTAGGCTTGAGGGTTTAGGGCTTAGAGTTCTGTGCAAGTAACGGCTTCCGGGCTTCTTTCAAACCCTGTAGCGCGAGGGTCTGATTCCAGGCATTACCTTCTGGGGCTCGAGAATACTAGCTACAAATGGTTAGTATGGAATGGAGGAATGAATCCCTGTCTGCATGTTCCCAAATGATGCACTACATCCACTTTCTCGAACATGGCAGGATTGTTCGTGAACCCCGAAGATGCGCTCCAGTACAACCAGAACTAAACCCTGAAGAAAAAAATCAACGTTGAAGCATTCACAGTTCTTGACTTGAGGGTTCAGGGCCTCGAGTTTAAGTAGGCTTCAGGCGAACAGCAGAAGGCGCTTTGCATCAAGCCTGAAATCTACACCAACCGGCACAAATCCCACACCCCGAAGCCCACAAAACCTGGGATGTTGGGTACAAAAAGCCAGGCGACCAGATGGAGAACTATGGCAATCTGGGTTCCCTGAGGATACGCTTGTGAGCCTACGTGCGGGGAACCTGCAACTCTGCAGATCAAACATTGAGGAGATAAGGGACAACAAAGACATGGTTGTGTGCAGGGATTACGCACAATATCTCCGCCCTGTATACAGAAAGGCATTGCGGTTCTGGCTGTATGTGCAGCCACTGTTAACCTTCTTCACATGCTGGTGCTGCCTCCAGTTGCTGGCTATGCTACATCCCACAATCGTCAACAAAAAAGTCTTTAGAGAAAGGGCCCCTTCTCCAGTATGCCTTCATAGTTGGGGATTTCCCGAAGTTGGGGTACCTCTCTGGATGCCGCCATAATACGGATTATTTGTGGGTCTAGATTGGGTTCCCCTATTGAGGGGAACTACCAGTTGGCTTCTTCTGCGCTAAGATTCGGCTATCCCTTAAATTTAAGGCTTCAGGGTTTAGGGCTTAAGGTTTAGGGTTTGTCCCCCTCCCGGGCTGTCCTCCTATCAAACCGACAATTACTTGGAGCTTCATTGTTGGTTACTTGTGGGGATTAGCAGTGCCCTGTTTGGACGATAGCTACCTTTTCACCCTTCACTGTACTACATAACTGGTGAGCCACATAAACCCTGCCAGTATCCCAGAATCTCTACAGCTCTCAGTACCCTGAAGTAGGAATATACATGACAAGCCTCACTCCAATCCCGTTTGCGAACACATCTCTCCCCCCCCCCCAACACAACTCCAGGAAACCTCTGGATGCCGCTTGGTGGCTGCTTCACTATGCTGTTCCCACAGCCCGTGAGCACCTGGGTTTAGGGCAGTGCAAGGCTTACAGCAGAAGCCAGACAGCTAAGACCTCAATATCCTCCGATCTCAAAACCTGGAGGACAGGGAAAAGGTGCATATGCATCCTATTTCTATGTTCCAATTGTGCACATCATGTACGACTGGGGACATATTCCGCGTCTGTAGACCCTAAACAACCCTGAACCCTTCACCGCGTACAACGCACATCTTTTCTGGCAATGGTGATGTAACGCGACTCGAACCCTCGGCCATGGGCACGTTTAGGAACCGCCGCAGAAGCATTTCACTACGGGGAAGAAGGGAATGCAATCCCTAAAAACTCCTTTATTTCCTACTAACCCTAAACCCTAAACACTTCTATATATATATATATCCCTTATTCCGTTTGGGTTTGCACATTTCTCAGTCTCCCTCAGTTTGGGTTTTGTCAGGTGTAAGGGTTCCGGGATGGAAGCCTGGCCATCTAGCGGCCAGGTTGCAGGACAGGTTTTGGGTGATCACATAGTAGCAGCAGTAATAGTGGCAGTAGTAATAAGAAATAATCAGGATACCTTAAGAATAGTAATAACAAGAATCATACGAGTAGCGGTGATAATAATAAAAAATAATAATAGTAATCATAATAACAAGCATAGTATCATAATACAATAGTTTCCATGACATACAGACATCTAATTAAGTTGTTTTCCAGCGTTTAGGATTTTAGAGACTGGTAAGACACATCGAATATTGTCGCCAATAGCTCAGAAATGGGAGCTGGCGCAAATAAGGGGACCTTTTATGTACGTTACGAACATGCTCTTCTCATACAAAAAGAAGCGTTCTTGGGGCTCTAGCATCTAGGGTTTTGCAGGTTCATTTTGAGTTGTGTACTTTCAAAAGCGTTGAAGGATAGTTACTGAACTGGTTCGTGGGAATTTATGCTGAATCATGACTGAAAATTTTCGCAGCAGGACACACTCTGGGAGACATGGGAATTGCTGAAAAAGGGGGCCCTTCTGGACTCGGTTGTATAGGTATCATGGGGGTCTCCATTAAGGATTATGTATAGCGAACCTTGAGAAATGCACACATGCTTGACTACATATCATGAAGCAAGATGAATGAAGAACTTCCGTCCCCCTCTGCTGAGAATTGGGGCTGCACGATTAAGGGCCCAAGGTCTACGACCCCTAACTTCTAAAATAAAACCCTAAGCCCCTAAATCCTGGTTTCCTGGATTCGACACTCCTGGCATCAGCTAGGCCGAGCTATGATCTAACAGACAACGGTCCCCAAGATGGCCACGATAAGATGGAAATCAAGACTAGATGCTAGACCCATCAGTATCTCTACTGCACCTGCATTGAACACCCGCAATTTTGCTGTCCTGTTTATGGCAGACGTCCGGACATCGTGGCAATGATTTTGTGCAGCTTTGGGGTTTGGCCAAACTCACCTATTTAGGGGCTTTTTGGGTGTGCCGAAAACAAGGATCATCCATGGTATTTTGGAGTCCATTACTGACGTCCCTCAATAAACGAAAACTTCCATATACGCATGCAAAGAGGCTTGGTACCTAATGTTTCGGTGCCTTTACCGTGTGTACCCTTTTGTTTAAGGTATGAGGTGTCTAGGTAGGCAGCGCCAGAACCCTAGACCCAAAGTGACCCTAAACCCCAATCCACAAACCCCACTATCTAAACCTTAAACCCTAAACCCTCAACCCCGGCCAGGGCACAACACCCACCGCAAAGCCGTACTGTGTCAACAGAGGAGCCTGGGATGTAGAAGCAAACTTTTAATACATCTCCCCTAGGGACTCTAATGGAGAATCAAATGGAAAAGAACATGGAAAATGAAATTGAAACTGGGATTATATCGGGGATTATAGGGGTGAGGGTTTCCCAGAATTAGGGGTACCTTTTAAAGGGGTTGTATGGGGGTTTTATGGGGGTTCTAGGGTTTAGGGTTTCCCAAAGTTAGGGGTACCTCTAAATATGGCTGTTAAGTGTTGTACAGGGATAAAGAGGGTAATCCTTAGGGGTACCGTTTCTAGGGCCCTTATACACATGTTTATTCTACTTTGGGGTCGATGTTGGGTTCCCCTATGTGTGGAAATTACCAAGTATGTAACGCAAACTTATCTAGTTTGCGGGAACCAGGACCCGTGGGAGGAGGCGTGGCTGTTGAGCTGAAACTTCAAACGTCGCATAGGGTGAAGGTTCATCGATTGCCGTGGTTTAGGGTTTAGGGAATGATGGGGCTCAATTTGAGGGACAGCCTGTGAAAGCATGGCAAAGTGGGGGTCCCGTTCTCCATCACAAGAAATTCCTATTCTCTTTCAAGGAATCCATATGAGTCCCGTATTCTTGGAAAACTCACGCGCAGGGTTGTCAAAACTGTGGACTTTTTTCGGGTTCCGATTCGGCCCCCAATTACGGGGTGACTGACTCAACACGCACCAAAATTTTGGCAAGCTTCGATCGGGATCTTGCAGCGCAGGCTGAAGGAACGGAGTTCTGGAGCCCACGCTTTTCTGCCCAAGTGCTTAAAAACCACCACTGAAAGCCACCTCTGGGTAGTACTTGACATGTTCTCGAATTCATTTAGTAATAGGTTCCGTTACAGAACAATAAGGAAAAGCGTTGATTATCCCGAAGCTCAAACCCAATACACCCCGCGACCCAAGCGAAGACCTTGCTCACATACCGGCCTCTGTCACACTTATGGACCCTTGCCTCACCACCAACGAATGCAAGCCCAAAAAGACGGAACCCTCATCTGAGAAAAGCTGTGGAAATTGCGTGCTACTTTGAAGGCCTCAACATAACTCATAAAGGTTCTTACATAAAAATGAGGGAAAGCAATAATCATTCCAAAGAGACGTCTAGAAAACCCCTATCAGCCTTGCTCGACCACACGAAGGAAGGTAGAAGGGTTTATAGCGTAGGGGGCGTAGATGACCCAAGAGCCAACCCCGTCCCTCGTTTTTCCTCGAGATCCCTCTGAACTTTAGCAACCCAGAAGCCAAAGCGGTTTATGGTTAAGGGTTTAGGGTTATCCCCCGGACATGGCCGTACTTATTCGTGGTAAACAGGGAATGAAGGCATGGGTCATCCGGAGGATTGTCAGGGGAGGATTTAAGACTGCTTGAAGGGTCCATTTCTTCAGTCCCTACTAACCCTAAACCGAACCTTAAACCCCAATTAGTCCGTTTCATTTTCTATTATCCCTATATAACTGTATTAAAAAAACCTATACAATCCCTATACAATCCCTATATAAAATATTCTCACTTTCCCTACTGATCTGAGTCCAGAAGCCAGCCACTTCTGCTCATCCACCTGCCAGGAACAAGTGCTGAGAGGTATGTGGGCAGTCACAAGTACAATCTCAAAAACCTCACAGGACCAACCCTTGAGGAACATAGGATGTGTATATATATAGAGTACACACCTACATATGTAGGGTTTGTGTGGGGTTAAGTGCCTGATTAATTACCAATAATTCAGAATCAAGTGGACCAGGCAAAAGACACAAAATGGAAACTGGTGTTTAAAGTGCCTGTATAGGGAATGGCGGGGAGGGAAGCCTGAATCATTTTGAGATCTTTTAGGGTTGCCGGTTGTGGCCTTTTAACAAGGGGTATATAGGGTTTTGGTTTAGGGGTCACTATAATAAAGCAAGCCTATTATTCACCATCTACCCATATTGTGGCAACTTAAGTTCCTGAACAGCAACCCAGTTAATGGGTACTCCCCGGCCTGGCTATCTGCACTGTAGAGTCGGGGCACGGTGTACAACATGGAGAATCGCAAATTTCGGGTTGAAAAATGGCAGGGATGGCCTGAACTCGAAACCCCATAAAGCCTAAACCCTATACCCTAAACCCTTGAATACCAACCCACTAGCCCCCGGTAAGGGACGCAGTGTGCAAGGCTTCCCGTTCCAGGGCCTTATGTGAAAAGGCAGAACCTGCAAAATTCCCAAATAATCTCTTGACATGATGATGCACGCCAACCACGAGTAATAATTTTTTTGGGAGTAATGTTACTAGGGGTGAGGGGGGAAGGTATGTTTGGGCGAAGAGACTAATCCCGATATAGCCTCTGTTGGTACAGTCCGAACTTCGGGTCTTAGACTACGGTGATTTAGGGTTTACGGTTTATGGTTGGAAGGGTTTTGACTTTAGGGGCTCCAGGTCTCTATAACCTGCCGGGCTGGCGGGATTTGAGGCTTTCGTGTGGGGTACGACACCCACCACACACCATGTAGCTATCAGGTAATGTCTCCAAAGTATAGGTCTATGTAGACATCACGTAGGGGACCATGACAATGGCGCAAAGTTGCGAACTACTTCTCAAAATTAAGCTTTCCACGAAGGCGGCACAAGGTAACATGATCACCTAAAAAGGGTCCATGCTTTTTTAGAAACCTGGACGTAGACAATGCGACTTTCAGAAGGAAAATCGGCCTCGTGGAGACACACACTTACCACTCACCCTGACTTTCGCAGCGCCGATCAGTTGATGTCGAGCCCCTGAACCCTGAACCGGGATCTACTTTGCCAGAATATTTGCCTGCATGACGCCGATACCTTTATACATTGCTGCAACATGCTGCAACCAGGAGCCTCCACAAAATCCAAACTCCGGAAAGTAAATCCGCAAAACCGAAAGTGACATTCCCCACCCTTGAAGAATCTTGTCATACACCAGAATCAAAGGCGAGAGGACAAGCAACGCAAAGAACATAACAAAGAAAGAGGAAGACCAGAGCAAGTAAAACGCAAAGACCGAAACAAGCCAACAAAATGTCAGCAAGCCGGAAACGTCAGCAAAACAAGGCAACAACAACAACAACAGCAGCAAAAAAAAGATATCAGGACCCTACACCCCAAACCTCGCGCAGAGGTGTTTGTAGTTGCGTCTCGAAGGCGCGCGATGACGTATCCTCGCACGCATGGAGCACTTAGGGTCGAAGAAGGGTTCAGGGTTTAGGTGGTTGAGCCAACGAAGACTGTCATGTATATCTTACACATAGAGTACTCTACCCGCTCTATATTGCGGGCAGCAGTACCGGTAGTAAAGTTCATTAAAAAGTTTATTAAAGATACTACTCAGATTGCCATTTTCTCCCAACAACTGTGAGACTTGTAAGGACACGAAGTAAATTCGTGGAGTAACCTCGGGTGAGGCGGTACCAATAAGTAAGGATGTCCCAAGCCATCCCCCGCACTCAGGGTGTAGGATCTGGGGTGCCGTTGGAATTAAAATGCATGCAAAATTGCATTCCCATAGCGGGTGCTCTACTCGTAGGGTGGAAAGCTTAGGACTTGAGAATCTCTTTGAAAAGATAGACCTCACGGTAGGGAAGTCAAGGCTTGCCCACTTGAAAGGCATGGAGCCTCTAGCACTGCCACGGCGAGCAACAGCAATTCGTGTAGTTTCCAGTTTCTTTTTGATTCCCCTACATAGTCCTATACCTATATATATATATATATACATACGAATATTGCGGGTGCAGTGGCCTTAAGTGATTCCTTCAGTGTTTGTATTGCTTTTATTTAAAAAATACTCAGATCTCAGTCATTTATGGTGTCCTTTCCGGCTGTCTATTAAGCTCCCAGTTTGGAGTTGCAGTTTCAAATGTTCCCACCTCATCAAGTGAAAACTTGGTTGGGGCTATTCAAAGGGGATCGATATTGGGCGTCTGTCGCGGCCGTTATCAATTTCAACTATGGTTTGGTTTGCGGTGAAACCTACAATCTGGGCCTGTTATTATAAGGATCCCATTGAAGCTTCTTTAGTTTGGGGCGTTTCAGGTTTTTCAGGAAACAACACTGGCCTAGCATCCTCCTCATGCAAGCTCCTTCTACTTTAAACGCCTTGTCTTTGCAGAGCCCAATCACATGCTCTACCATGTAACCTCAGCAAGCCCGAAACTACAGCTTGGTATCAAGTCCGCTCATAAGTCACCAAGTATTGCTGTGGGCTTTGAACAAGGTGAACCATATCGAGCCTCTCCGAATAATAAGATGGAAAATCATACGAAAAAATGAAATGGACAACCAACTGGAAATCAGATGAAACAAACATCGAAACCAGGATTACACAGGGGACTACAAGACTTGAGTGTAAGGGCCACAAGAAGTTAAGTGGGGTTTGGTAGGTCACGATCGCATCCAACGGGGCTAAGGACCTCAGCACTAAAACAACCCCCAGCAGCAGTACCCGGCATAATACCATAAGTACTTGCGTATTACCCCTACTCAGTGGCAGTTGGATGATAACTATCATATGATTACAAGAAAAGACATGTACAGCCCCTAGACTATTACTGGGTGGGGGGCCGTGCCCCACTACTTACTCAACAACACAACCCGTAGAGATAAAACAGTATCAATAACAGCAACAGTGGCAGCAATAATTCCCGTTAATACTGAAAACCCTGTATGACCTTAATAAACCATAACACCATGATTCCCAATGTACAAGGTACCCGGGGTCCGGCAGGATTATAGTATCCACCGTATCATTGCTCTGTACAAGCAGCAGAAGGAGCAAGAAGAAAACAGTAAGTCCTGCAACATAGTAAGTACCATGATATACTTTAGGCAACATTTACCATTCGGGCGGTGCGGGGGCTTATTATAAGGCCGGTACTTCATGTATAAGCCCGCTGTATAACCTTAGTTTTCATTTCATGTTCCAGTTTCTGTGCTATTTGATTCTCCGTTATGGGGTGATAAGAGAAAAAAGTCATAAAAATAGTAGTTTCCATATCCTTCTCCACTCCGGGCCCCATGCAACCCTTATGCCGCTTTGTTATAGAGGGAGGCGATTAGTCGTAAACTTTGGTCCTCTGCGGTTTGCGAGTCAGCGCCCATGGCTGCTGAAGGCCCACTGACACTGCCGTGTCTGAAGAAACGGTTTCAAGTACGTGTAGAGGCAGTGGACTAGGTGGTTTAAGCTTTCTGTAATCCCCAAGACCTATAATAAAAGGATGTGTTTTTCTTTTAATTCCTTGGGTTCATATGAGAACACAAATGAGAAATAATTCCTAAGGAGACTCCAGATTTGGAGTTAGATGGTCAGGATTTGGGGTTCACGGTTCAGGGTTAGAGGTTTAGGGTTGAAGGTTTTGGGTATTGGGTACATGGTTTAGGGGGGTGTAATAGGGGTCCCCGGGTTGCGTAGGGACCTACCTGTTGAGACAATCCCACTTGAAACCCTAAACCCTAAACCCTAAACCCAAGGGCTGTATTGTATTTCGAGACTGACGAGCCTATATGAGCCTCCAGGACTCCTCCAAACAAGGGGCCCTCGCCTCATTGATGAACATGTGAGCTATAGTCTAANNNNGGAGTTTAGACTATAGAACATGTAGGGATGATTTTCGCGAAGCTTTTAGGAACTGGGAGCTCCCTTTCAAGCTTTAGGGAACCATCTTGCTGCGCGCATCCCTTCTCCCAACACTAGATCTAGAAAAACCTAGAACATTTAATCACTCTTGGTGAGAATCCCTGGAGCAAGGGATACCTAGAACAGTCCCTATATGACTAATAGCCAGCGAGCTAATTTCTACCTCTCAACAAGTCCAATCCACACCACAAAAAGAAACCTCAAAATTATGGGCTCCTTTTGGTTGCAGATAATATTACGCCACCTATTATTAAGGGATACCAAAATGGCACACCAATTTTGGAAACTACCCCTATCCGCAACTGCATCCCACACCACAGCAGGGAAGAATGGGGGAGCATGATCATCAGGGAGAGCATGATCATCAGGGAGAGCCGGGGTCCACCAGGGGGGCGAAATACTGGGGTTCAGGGTTTAGGGTTTAGATGGTTTACACGAGATACGCATTGACATCTCAAAGCACAAGACGAGAGCGGGGGCAGGGGCCACAGTGCTTACGTTTTGAGGGATCAATGGAATCATCCTTGTTACAATCATTTACTGTTAGTATGTAAATCGTCTAGTGGACTAGACCATTATGGTGACTGAACAAGCATCTACACAACTCTTCTATTGTGTGAGAAAACTTTGAAGGCAATCGCTTCCCTTTGTGTTCAAAACACTGCTAACACTTCACTTTAAATGTTCCCGACACAGTAGTAGCCCATATTTTGCGGTATGTGCTTAACATCAGCGAGTCGGTATGGTGCTTAATATTGGGGAGAAGGGGCTAGTTGCAATCAAGCTTGCTTGCAGAAATCCCCAATAAGCCAGACAACCTGCAATAGAAATGCCTCATAGTTTTCACAGTACGATAGCCACTGTGCAGGTCTCGAATTCGGGGGAGGGGCGACAGTCTAATTTGAGTGTTCTGTGAACAACTAGTCCCCCAAACTAACATTGCAGCTCGATTGGGCGTTATCGGGACTATTGTCGGGCTTGAATAAGTATTCCGATAAGCATTCATATCATCTTGATCTGCTTGAGGTGCCCTATGGCGTACTGGAAAAAGGAACCTAGGACCATGATATTGGTAAGTATTTAGGGCCTACACTATTGCGCCTCCCCTCTTTTCACGCAGCACAGCTGCGAGTTCATGGTCTACGTGTGCGCCTTAAGCGCTTGCTCCTGATACCGGGTGCATGCTCAAGTGATCGAATTCCTGTGATAAAGAAAGCGAGCTTGCCTTTGACGGAAGAGTTTCCAGTAGATGCAGTCTGGCTTCGCGAAGTTCTAGCCGCAACACTCTCTGAGGAGAGAAATCTTTCTTTGAATTCTCTACACGGTTGGGGGCTTCCGGTTCAGGATGAGGACGGTAGGTTGTATATGGGTATATGGGGTTTGTACCTGATACCCTGAAGTTGCGTCAGACTACGACCTTGTTACACGGCAGCTTCCATTAAATCGGGTCCCCCTATGTACCACTACCTATCATCAGAATAGAAAAAACCAAGCCCGATTTCTGTGCACCTAGACCCTATTGACCCTAGTACTAGGAGTCACTTCAAAGGCAGCGCCCCCACCCCCCCCCCTGCCCCCCCCGCCCCCCAACCCCCCACCCCCGCCCCCCTCCCCCCCAATTATTGAATTGACAGGCCCCGTCTATCGAACTGAGGGAAATTGAGGTTCTGCCAACTTGCCGCGTACCATACCCCTCAAACCCAAGCCCTCAGCCCTGACTTATGCATCTTCTTCCAGATGCCCATAGAGTTATTGTCATTCTTCCTACTACTACTACCACCACCACCACCACCACCACCACCACCACCACCACGACCACGACTCCTACGACTCCTACTACTACTACTACTACTACTACTACTACTCCTACTACTCCTACTCCTACTCCTACTCCTGCTGCTGCTGCTGCTGTTGCTGCTGCTCTAAAACCTGATTCTTAAACCCTTAGCCCTCTACACCTGCTTGTCTTATTGCGATTGGTACTTC
>CAJNIZ010037768.1:0-21119 GCA_905231905.1 Symbiodinium pilosum
AATACTAATACTAATACTAATACTAATACTAATACTAATACTAGTACTAATACTAATACTAATACTAATACTAATACTAATACTAATACTAATACTAATACTAATACTAATACTAATACTATCACGATTCCTGGGGACCCCTCAAACAATTTTTAATTCAGGATCCAAAAATTGTTTGGGGGGGGGGTCGGGCATATTAAAGCGGGTCCAACATTAAACCCTGAACCCTTCATTCCAAGCAAACGATGCACAATATTTTGAGCGCTCATGAAATTGCGATGATGTGAGGGGTTCAGTCTGAATTGAGGATTACAGCACTTGGGGGGGCCTTGTTATATGCACCGAATTTCAAAAATGTTCAGTATAGGATTCCCGAGGCCCTTCCTTTTTTGAAGTTAAGCAATGCCAAACACCACCACCTCGGACCTCTCGGTAAGAAGCTGTTTTTTGCAACGTCTCTTTGGGCAAGAAAGTCAGTTTAGGGCTTAGGCTTGAGTAACTTGCACCCCTCCCCGGAAAATTCTAAACCCGACCTGTCCCTGAAGCTCGGAAAACCCAAGGTTTGAATTGCAAATGTCTAAGTATTGGGTAAATCGAACCTATGGGACTGCGCTGGGACTTCCAGGGCCACGTGCGCACGGTGACAGTCTCGGGGCTCACGCGGTTAAGAGTTTTGGCTTCAGGGTTTCAAGTTTAGGGTTTAGGGTAGGGATACATGTATCCTACTCCATGGGTCCACGTACCCAAATCACAAGGTCTCTGGTACCAACAACCATTCCAAAGATAGTATTTGCGGCCCAAAGGCCCAACATTTAGGTGCTTCAACCCTGTAGCATAAGAAGTGCAAGGCATGGGGCTTACCTAGACCCTCCAATGTAGTACCTTTTCAGTAGCCCTAATAAGAGTCCTAACCAAAAAACCATACCAAACCCAAAAAGGAACTACATTGGAGGGTCCAGAATAGAACCCCAACATTACCCTAAACCCTATTATAGTAGTCTCCATTTTCTTTTCCATTATCCCAATTTAACCCTAAACCCTAAGCCCTTAGGATCTAGGAGTTCGGAGTCCCAGTCCGACGGTTTTTGAGGTCCGAAGTATGCACCTGGAACATGTCATGTCTCTGTTTGGTCCCAGAATAGATTCATACCCAGAGGGTCCATGTACCCAATAATTAGGTACTTGGGAGTTGGGTAATAGTAATTATAGTATAGGTTTTAGGGAAGTATAGGATTATTGGGTACTTGGACCCTTAGGGTATATGTCTATATATATACACCATACGGTATGGGCTTTCGCAAACGTCGCGACACGGACTAATTAAACTTGTAGAGCCTTTCCGTGCATCTTCGAAACCCATGCCACATCATTTGAGACTCAAGTCCTACTAGCTCGGCTATCAAACACAAGAGGTGCTAACAGCTTTGCAGCTTAGCTGGAAGCCATTTCTCCTTCGATGAGGCCGCGAATCTTCAGTACCACGTAACGAGAGAAATGTAGCAGACAAATGAAATCCGGATGTACATCAGCATTGATCCTAACATTTAATGGACGCTGTTGAAATTGAATGACTTCCAAGTTTAGGGTTTAGGGTATATTCGGACCATCTGCATTGCAAACCACCATGTGAGCTATAGCCTAAACTCCTGGTATCCCCCTTTAATAGTCCCTGCAATACTGCCCTGTTTTAAGCCTTCTAAGAAGTTTAGCACTATGGCTTAGGTGGACCCACCACCCAGTTATAGTCACTATAAGGGATAAAGGGATTATATTAGGGTCCTCTTATATTCTTATTATACTACTATTACAGGGTGGGGGGTCCTCCTAAACTATAGCTCAGTTGCGGTGAGGTCAGGTGAGGTCATCACAGCTCGCCGAGGTTTTGGTTCAGGCTCTGTTAAGCTCAATAGGGTATATATTGGGGTTATATTGGGATAATGGAAAAGAAAATGAAAACTACAAGGTTTATATGGGGTATATATGGGTTATATAGGGATGATAGGGTGCATATTGGGGTTATATTGAGATAATGGAAAAGAGTTAAGGGTTAAGGGTTATATAGGGGTTATATCAGTGGCCCGCGGGCCACAGTTGGCACTGCGCAGAGATGTACTTCAGATGCACAACAAGTTTAGAGGGATTTGGGTAACCCTGTGTTGGTGGCTGAACCCAGTAAGATTATATTCCTTATATAAAATACGATACCCCAAAAGAAGGATATAATCTTACTCTATATTGGGTACCATAGTATCCCCAAATAAGATACTACTCATTTGGGTTTGGGGCTCCAGGAAATCCAGCTGCATCGAAGGAGCTAGTGCTATGCCTCAAAGGCAGAGGAGGAGCATAGTGATTAGCTCGAAGCCCTGATTTTGGGTTCCTCAAAATTCGGGGGGCGCTCCGGTGCTTTCAGGGTATAAGAGGACTATGGGTTTAGGGTTTTGGGCTTTGGGTTTAGGGTTTTGGGTTGGGTCAGATACTATGTAGGCCTAGGTCTGTTTGCAGCTCTTGTCTCAAGGCTCTTGCAGGGGGCTTCCCAGATGAGATCCATGGTTCGGAGAAACTCCATTTCTTATGCCTGGCCAAGAAATAGCAAAAAATACGTTCCTTCTTAATTTTGAATATGGAAACGGAAGAGTTCAGGAAACGAGGAAACTGTCGCGAGGCGCCATTGCTGTTAAGGACATGCCCTCCTCTGTCGGAACCGAAACCAAAGCTCGCCGAGGACATGGTGAGCCTCAGTAGCCCAGAGAGTCTTCAGGATTTAGGGTTGAAGGCCAAGCCCTAAGGGTCCATGTACCCAATAGTTGAGTACTTAGGGTTTTGGTAATAGTAATTATAGTACAGGTTTTGGGTAAGTATATGTCTATTAGGTACTTGGACCCTTAGGGAAGGTCGGCCCAAGTCCCCGTTGCCACAAAGAAATCTTAAACCCCTGAACCTTTTTGGGCCTTATTCGTTTTTGCAGTTTCCCTTTTTAGGAGGTTTTTGGATATGTTGGTCAGGGGTCTACGGTTTTGCTGCGGAGGACACGTTGACAATGACCCGGAGGCTTCTGAAAGGGTCCATGTAGGTATATAGTGATATAGCCTTAGGGCCCAAGTTGGCTCCCAAATTTGTATAACTACATGGACCCCTCTGGGACTTCTCCCCATTAGGATATAGGATTCCCTGAAATGAATGCCAAGGACCTGATAAACGCACAAGAGGATGTTTGTGTTTATGTGCAGCTGCGTGCTTTTAAGCATCTAGGTGTCCCAAACCAACAAGGACCTGAAATATAATCGTGCGTTCATGAGAGAGCGGGGGGTCGGCTTTGCAGTATCCCAATCGCCGTGCGCAATGTTTGGGTCAGGGCTTGGGGCTTAGGGTTCAGGATGTTATTCTCAGCAGCATGGCAATATCCATACTATCAGACATGGGCCCTTCCCCATCTGAGCTATAGTCTAAACTGAAAGTATCCCCCTTCATAACCCCAATGATACTCCCCTATATAACCCCCTATATATCCCCCCTTTAGCTAAGGAGTTTGGACTATAGCTCATATCCGCTCTGCTACGCTGAGCCGTATAGAGGCATGGAGAGGCTCAATTTGAAACATTACGATCCCAAAGATCAAGTCCCACCCGTCGAGTCGGATGGCGAAATAATACAACAGCGAAGCATGGGGATTTCGATTTTTGCCAGGGTGGGAAGCTTTCGGTAAACGCTAAGAGCCCTGAGCCTCCAATCTTACAAGGCCACCAAGCACACCCTCCACTTAACTTTGCCGGCTCTTTGCGACATGCCTGTAGTATACGCTTGCAAAATAACATCATCCCCAATATTACTTACAGGGACCCGCAAAAAATTGACCCCCATTCTGTTTTTGGAAGCCCCCACGTGAATTTCCCGTGAACGGCTAGTACTGCAGTCTCAAGGCGAACGCGACCTCAGCTTCCTATGTTTTGGGGGGAAAGTATAGGGTTTGGGGCTTACGCAAGATTACAGGGGAGTTTCTGAAGACTAGGGTTTCATTTCTCCACCGAGACCCAGAGTCTTTAAAACACATCCAATGAAAAGCACTGCAAGCTCTTCGAATTATGGAAATGGGGGCCTGATTCCTCTGAGGGTCCAAGTACCCAAATATTGGGGCTTTAGAGGCCAGAACCTTTCAGATTTTCGTGTTTGGGACCACTTGGGTACCTGGACCCTCCACGTTATCAGACGGGGGACTGTAATGCAATCCAAGGTACGTGCAAGAAAGGTCTGCAAAGCAGCTGCTCAGGGGTGGGATGAGGCCCGACCAAATCTAGTGCCTATATGAGCTATAGTCTAAACTCCTTGATGGGGGGTTATATAGGGGATTATATAGGGGACTACTATAGGGGTTATTAAGGGGGATACTAGGAGTTTAGACTATGGCTCATATGTCTATTGGCAAATGCCGGTTCTGTAGGGTTCTGTAGCCCTACACCCTGAACCCTAAACCCTCTTTTGCAAGCTTAAGAGTCTGTAGCATTAAGCATGCAAGGACAACCCTAAAGGTCCAAGTACCTAATAATCCTATACTTCCCCAAAACCTATACTATAATTACTATTACCCAAATCCCAAGTACCTAACTATTGGGTACATGGACCCTCTGGGTAATGGTCCATGTTATTCCTGACAGGATCCCGCAAGTATACACCTTTCTAAGGGCAAGTTCTCCGCGGAAGCGCAGCCCAATTGAAACAAGTTCCAGTCTGCAGGCTAATGCAATGCAGGGCCGCTTAGATCGCAGACTCTTCATGGAAATGGCATCAGTCTACCAAGGAGCCCTAAACCCAAAACCCCAAAACCCAACCCTTAAGCCGAAGTGGTTAGGGGTTTAGAGCTTGCGGTCCCTATCGGCCACGCAACCCTCGTTACACCTGAAGTGGAAGCCATGCTGAATGATGTGGGAAACAATGCTGCTAATCATGTACTTATGTAATATGACGCTTTTTGTACCGGGCTTGAAATAGGGAACCATTCAGAAGATTGTCAGTGGGTCGTCACATTTAGGAGGACCCGCCAACCTTGAAATAGTGGGATAATAGGAATGTAAGAGAACCCTGATATAATCCTCATTGTCCCTTGTCGTGACTTTTACTGGGTAGGGGGTCCACCTAAGTAATTTTGGCCCCTACTGACAAAAGAACTAAAGGATCCTTTTCTGTAACGGTATGAGGAAACCAATAACCCAAATGCTACAAACCCCTAACACGGACAACCAAAATGCTAAAACGCCTTAACATGGACCCAATACAATAGCTGGCTTCCTAGGTTCCCCAGTAACCCCTAATAATGGCGGTACTCCTTTCCTGACGTTCAGCTTTGATAGGGAGACCACAAAAAAAGGTACTATAGGTACTACTGGGGTGCCAATTCCAAAACCCTAAAGGCCCTACTCAATGCTAAACCCTATAAACCCTAATTACCAACGGAGAAATCTCGCAGCGCAATGATTTCGCCGGGGCCTCAGATGCTTAAAATGCCTGTGGCTCTGGATCACTCCCGGCCTTTGGCCGTCTCCACTGAAGAGATACTCAAAATCAAAAAGGTTTTAGGGTTTAGGGTTAAAGGGTTAAGGTGTTTAAGGTTTAGAGCTTTAGGAAGACGGGCTTATGAACTGGATGGCGATATTTACAGTACGTACCAGTTCGTCCGCTTCTTATATCATGCTAGAATTGATGCAGGACATCCTGCACCATACTTCTGGTCACTTGGCGCTGTATGTCCCAGGGCTTAAGGTGCTGCGGGTGTCGCTGAATTTCTGAGGCACAAACCCTAAGCTAAATCCCTAAACCCCTAGACCCTAAACCCCTAAAACCCAAACCCCTAAACCCTAAACCCTAATCCCAAACCCCTAAAACCCCTATAAGCCCTAAACCCCTACGACCCAAAAACCCAGACCGTATCCTGGGCCTGGGGCTCTGGGCTGGCTAAAGGCTTGGAGATGTAGCCCCAATATTAGCTATAGTCTAAACTCCTTAAGGGGGGGATATATAGGGGATTATATAGGGGACTACTATAGGGCTTATTACGGGGGATACTAGGAGTTTAGACGATAGCTCATATTAAGGTACTGTATATATCCATGTTACTTTCCATCATCCCAATATTACCCCAATCTAACCTTAATATAATCCCCGGCCTAAATAACCCTGTAATAATGTAGTAGTTTTCATTTCATTTTCCACTATCCTAATATTACCCCATGATAACCCTAATACTACCCCAATGGGCACAACGCGAACAAGTATTAGGTTATGGCGTTCAGGGCTTCGGAGGAAGAACATTGTGTGGGTACCCTGCGCAACGTGCATTTTGAAGATTTTCTCGCGTGGTACAGCACGTATGCCTTGTAGACCCGAAGCGCATGGAATTTCTTTGGAATGTCTTGATAGCATACGACGACAAGGTATGTCCGAAAATACTACCAGGAAATTATACCAGCAGCCTCAACTGCATCCTCAAACAAAACTCATACGGTCTGAGAAATAGAATGGGGAACAGACCGCATCCTGCAAGTCTCCAATCGGTCCCCCTCTCGCTCCCTGATATTTCTCTTTAATCTTCACGTGCCTGCCGGATAGCACCGATGAGACGCACTTGCACTTACTGTACGATCAAAGCCAAGGGACACAGCTCGTCGCAAATTGACGCCCACTTCGGCTTACATACCCTCAGTGACATTCTGAGAAGAAAGCTGTATTCACTGAAACCGACCCAAAACATCTGCCTCACATTGCTAGAAGGGCAGCGCCGGAGTGATCCAAGCGGTGTGAAACTGCGAACCTCATTTCGAAGTCGTCCTGAGAGGTAGACTACTACCAAGAAGAGCCCCAAGCCTCAATCCTTCATATCAGCCGTAGTCCGAACTCCTAGTAGCTCCCTTAAAAACCCCCCCTGTAGTAGTCCCCTAAATAATCACTTATATAACCCCCTGCAAGGAATTTAGATTATGGCTCATATGCCCCTAAGCCTAAATCCTCAACCCGATCCTCAAACCTAACCACGGACCCCTTGGAGGCCTAAACTCTTACCGGGAAGCCCAGCCTCTAAGCAGTTTGGCCAGTCCGAAGATCATAAGTTAAAGCATAGGTCTAAAGGTCCTAGGTTCATGGTTTTGGACTTTAGGGGCAATTGGGTTTCAGGCAAAAGTGTTGTTTTGTTTGCAAGGGCCATGGGCGCGAGTCAGCGCCCTTTGGCATCATCCAAGAAAAAGCCAGGGTTCATGCTCTCAGGTACCGGTTTTAAGAATGAAGGCTTAGGCCGTAGTCATGACTCCGAGAACAACTTCACAGTATCGGATTGTGAGCTAGGGTTTAGGATTTGGGGTTAAGGTGTCATCCGCTTCCCAACTTAGCCAAGACGACCCCTCAAAGTCACCCCCTACCCCTGTTTTTCAAAACCCTCCAGATCGCTAATATTCAACAATCTCGCTGTATTGCACTATTCCGTAGAAGGAATATCTTACCCTAGAAGCCCAGATACCTATATATTGGGTTCTTGTCCTTAAGTCCCGATATAATTTTATACTATCCATCACCCAAGGACCTACTATATGAGCTATAGTCTAAACTCCTAGTATCCCCCTTAATAACCCCTATAACAGTCCCCTATACTATCCCCTATATAACCCCCTTTAAGGAGTTTAGACTATAGCTCATATGGGTACCTGGGCTTCTAGGGGTGGGGGGGCGGGGGAGGTTGGTAGGGCTTCGACTTCGCCAGATTCATCTCTTATACAACCATGTCGGGAACATTTTCGTATTACCCGGACCCCAAAAGTAGGCAATTTAGGGTCTAGGGTTTTAGGGTTTTGGGGTTTCGGGTTTGGGTGTACCTGGACCCCAAACAATAAGTAAAAAAATAGCCCAAAACCTCTAAATATAGCCCTAACAGGCCATTATTCTACATACTTTTGGGGTTCAGGTAGGATGGTACCTAACCCTCATACCCTCGTTTCCTCGGGTATCTAACTTCGTGTCGACTATCTTCTATATACAAAACTAGGTACCTTACATGGGTAGCGTATAGGGGTCTAGCCAGAGCAGGATGCTCTGTTCGTAGAGATGCAGGCGTTGGCAACTTTCTGGGTAGCATGTGTTGGTATATCGGTGGGACGTAGGGATTTCTGGGGTTCAGGCTATGAAGGGCCCCTCAATGATCATTGATGTGCAAAGGATTCTGAGAAAGCCCCCCCAAACTCCTTTATAACCACTCGAACTGCACTGCAGGAGCACCTTCAAACAACTCAAAACTGCTTGGAGTTGGCAACCCTAAATTCATCATAAACCCAAGTGATAGCAGCGGTGCGGCAATCATGGTGCTGTTGCTCTGTCTGTGGATGAGGGGGTTAGCTCGTACTACTTAGCCCGGCCGCGTCTAAAGCAATTACTATATGTCATTTTAAGAAAGATCGTCACAACATGACTCCAGTAATGACATGGAAAGGGAATCCTCACTTGCTGTGTCCACACCGGGGGGAGGCATTAGGGAATAAGGAACTATTTACCGGCGGAGTATTATATAGGGATGATACTTTCTGATTCCCTACTAACCCTAACCCTCAACCCTGTATATGCATATACATCTATAAATCTATATCTATATCTATATACCCTTATTCCCTACTAAGAACCCTAAACCCTTAACCAGGTAAGGTGTTGGTTTCCGAAGCCCGCTCTCCTGAACTTGTTTTTCTTTGGTGATGATCGAGGAACATCTGCTTGGCTGTGGTTGCCTGAGAGGCCCCAGGATTGCTAAGTAGGGTTTATAGGGTTTGGGGTTGAGAATTTTGGGTTTAGGGTGTATAGAGCCTCGGTTTTAGGGAGTGGGGGTTAGGGTTGAAGATAAGCGCTTTTTACAAAAAGGTATCCCAAGACACTCTCGGCATATCTGGGGGTTGTAAGAGCTTACCAGCCTCCCTCGACAGCATTGTTTACAAGGATCTCTTGATGATACAATTGCAGAGCGCATGCAAGCAAAGCTGTCGCTTATGGCTGTCAAGGTCGGCGGTGCAAACTAGTAAGATGCAGCTGATTATGTTTACCGCGCTGACGGCTGCAGCTACACCGCACTTAAAATGCCCTACTTAGCAACGGAAGGACAGTTGAGGGTCCAGGGCCCAGGATTTGTTCTGCTGGGTCTTTGGCAGGTTTGCCGCCCGTGTGCGCTATGGCTATGGCAGTTAGAACCTAGAAGTGTGTCGTAAAACTCATTCTGCAGAATCCTATAGCCTTTCCAAATTCTACATAATGGCCATACCTTACCCAAGCTTGAAAGAGCCACGTGGTGTTCTGCCCAGTTTGCAGCACTTATCCTGAAAACGGAAATCGTCCAGGCCCAGCCACGTGCCATGGCTGGGCCAGAAAGTCCCTCCACCAAAAAATAGCACAACCCCTGATGGTATGTATTCTCACTATAGTACCCTTCACTGTATATACTCACAAATTACTGATGTTCATTATACAGTCAGGAAATATTTATTGTTGGGGATGGGAGTCTTCATATAAGGGGCGCAACACGTGGCTGGCTTCTTGAACTGCGTCCGGTATGATGGCTGCACCATCGCCATCGAATGTCGGGAAGGACCCTGTCTCACAGTCCAGCGCTTCTGAACCATGCGAGTGTTGCACCAAAATCGGAATCAAAGGGGACGTAATCCCCATGTTGGAGGGCGTTGGGCCGCAATCTGGTGAGCAGAAGACAGTAAATACTTGGAGGGTCAGAGGGACTTAGTAGGTATTCTTATAACCCCTATAAGCCATAGGGTAACCCCAAGTATCCCCATTATTAACCTACTTACTAAGTCCCCCTGACCCTAAACCCTAAACCCTAAACCCTAACCTACTTACTAAGTCCCCCTGACCCTCCAAGTATTGTCCATTCTTCCAACCTTGCGACCAACTCTTTGTAGCCAGGTCGTGGCTCCACGGCTGGACTGGCTCGCCCACCATTAAAGGGATTCTAGGGGCTATATGGGAGTTTCCCAAAACTATAGGTACCTTTTTGGGGGTCCCTATATTAGGGACTATAGTATATTGGGGTCTATATTGGGATACCTTAATTTTGGAAAACTACCATATAGGGGGATATATAGGGGTTAATAGGGCTTACATAAGGTTTAGGGCTTGGGGTTTAGGGTTTAGGGCTTAGGGTGTCATTCTTTGCCTTTTCTCGTCTGGTCTGTTGACCCATCACGTTGAAGAATGAAACTTCTCAGCTCGACCATTCCCTGAACTAACTGCCATGAAGCTCTACAAAGACCCGTGCAAACTCATGGTAGTCTTAGAACTCCATTTGAAGTCGCATCTGTTCCTAAGTTTTAGGTCATGAGATGAGGTTGCCTACTGTTGAGGTCCAGGTAGGGGCTATCATACGAGATGATGTGCTGTAGTCGCCTTACACCTTTAATAAAAACAGTGCTCATAATTCATTAGGGTTATACCAGAATAAGCTGCAAAAAAGTCTCTAAGGAGACTACAGATATGAGGGCTACTTCAGGCATCCATCACCTCCGTCCATTCTAAAGGGTTTAGGGTTTAGGGTTTACCGGGAAGTTGCTACCTCATCCACAAGGGCTTCGGGTTTGAGTCTCCGCCCCAAGCTTTTCAGCGTGTAAACCCCATAACCAGAGGCCTATTAGGGATCCTTTGGATGTACACAGGGTAGTTTCCCTAAATCAGGAAACCCCAATATAGAGCCCAACATCGTATATAATCCTTTTTAAGGGGACCCCTAAAATGGTACCCCGAGTTTTGGGAAACCCCCACATGTGCATGCCGCTCCTTCATCAGGTGTTTGAGGCGCAGAAAAAGAAGCAGAACAACAAAAAACAAACGGATCATTTAATCTCTGCGGTCTAATCATCGGGGTATGTGTGTGTGTGTTTGTGTTCGTATATACACATGCATCATCGTTTAAAGGGCATTACGGGTGTCTTGCCGATTCCTACAGCCTAAACAATACGCCAGATCATTCGCGCAGGTCCCTCTGCTCAGCGCGGTACCCTCTTTGGTGAAGACGCCGATGGAGGCTGCGGATGCCTACTTCTCAAGTGATCCAGGGCTGTTTAGGGGTTTTTGGGTTTAGGGCTTGGTGTACCCTTACCCTACTTAGGGCTAGTGTCCTACCTGGGTTGATCCCTAAAGGGTTGTACACCCACAAGGTTTCCCCAATATGGCCTCAATACAAACTTTTTGGAACCTTTATATGAGCTGCAGAAAATACTTCCACAGAAAATCAATGGACATGGGTTCTGTTCCCTATAGAGACCATACTCAACGACGAGAGGGACCCCTATGTCCACCCTTAATGGTCCCTCGGTAGTCAGTAGCTCATATGAACCCCTGAAACCTGTTTTTAGCTGCCACGGATCGTGTTTTAGGGTTAGAGTGCTTACACCTTGGGATTTTGGGACCAGTGCTTGTGCTTAGGACTCGGGATTTGGACTCTGGGCTTGGAAGGAAACCCCAAACAGGTCTGAAAACTAGGGTTTGGAGTCAGGAATCGAATAACAAAGGAGGGCTAAATGAAGAATCAGGTGGAAATGAAGCGGAAACTGGGGTTGCGTAGGGGTTGGGATTTAGGGCTTGGGGTTTAGGATAGGGATTCTGTACGGTGGGGACCTTGAGAACTACCATTAGCCACATTGTTTGAGGTATCCCATACAATAATCATGAAAGGAATCTGGGCCAATAATATTGTGTTGGTAAATAGATATTTGGGTGCTACATTATCTTTAGGAGTACTATCTTGGGACGCTATAGGAAATCTGAAACCATATAGATGCTACATAGCTTAGGATATCTTAGGATTTCGAGCTGACAGTGAGGGAGTTCAGGGTTACAGAAAATAGGGTTTGTGCCTTACAGGCCTTGAAGCTGAACGCAACAATGCCAAGGTTTTCACTCCTTCCTAAGAGAGGGGTCATTGAAGGTATTGTGCCCCCCTAGTTGCAGGGAGAGAGACCTCTTGACAGTCAGTCACGTGACACATGGACTTTACTTACGATAAGCCAAAATGGGGGCCCCTCCATACACCCTTTATACACCGAACACCACATGCTAAAACACCTAGCTCACATAGCTGGGGGTCAGCCGGATCCCTCATCGGCATGATGTGCGTCCAGGTAGAATGGGGGAGCCGTACAATGCTCTTTCAAGGCAGAGTATGGAACAATCCCGATTGATGTCATCACATACGCCTCTGGAAGGGGGTACTGATCAAGGTTTTGATCCAATGTGGGTGCTGCATGAAAGGATTCCCGCAAGAAGCCAAAGGAGGACACAAGCATACGCGGTGGTTTCCGAAAGCTAAAGTCCGATTTTGGGAGCTGCAACAATAAGGGTAATAAGGATTGCAGTATTTGGGGGTCTATATGGGGGTCCCCGTATTTATGGAAACTACCAGACATCTACTGGAGCTATGGAGTCTACTGAGCTCCTCAGAACAGTAGAGAACTTACAAACGCAATAGAGGGCGTGCACAATCTACTTCCTGGCTGCCACTCAGGGCATTTATGTAGTTGTCGTTTGTAACAAAAAATGCCATGGTGCTTGATCCCCACATGGGGAAAGCTTGCCCATCACTGCGCTTCTTGCTGGTGGTTTCCTCCATTGGCCTCCGTCCGCCCGTAAATGCACAGCGTTCACCATCCCTGGCAAAGCATATTTCCGCATCCCGGCATGCATGCAGAAATCATCACAACGATGCCATACTTACTTAAGACTCTCCACATTCTCCTCGCACCTAAAGCTCAACATCCTAAGCCCCATTATTAATCAAACTCATGACTGGACGACACAGTGCCGGGCTACCTACGAAATTTGGTAGTTTCCCAAAATAGGGGGACCCCAATTTAGACCCTAATATACTACAGTCCTTACTATGGGGACCCCAAAAAAGGACCCCTAATTTGGGAAACCCCCCATTTGTCAGAGACCCCATCTGAAGCCCGTCCAGTGCCTGCGCTTCCTGCTTCCAGGATATGTCCGCACGGCTGTTGAGGCCTCCGGCATTCGGTTGGAACCCAGGCCGATGATCAATAAAGCCCCCTCCCCTTAGTAGGGATTCTACGAGGGATACTAATATTAAGGGTGTCAAAAGGACGGGGTCTATTAATCAGGAGGTCTACAGTAGAGTTTTGGGTTCAGGCTTTAAGGTTGGGCGTGGGAGGAAAGCTAAGGCTTTGGTAAGGACCCAACTTCCTGGCATGAAGAATGGAGTTCCTGGTGTGCTCCAGCAAGGGAGACCCTAAAAACCCTTCCGACCCCCTCGATATGCGTTTAGGGTTTAGAGTTTGGGTTTAGGGTTTAGGGTTGCATGCGCCATTCTTGTCTAATTTTCGAAGACTGGTATACTGGTCATCTTTATTGCCTGTACGGAGCAGTTTGTCTGAGGGGGAGTTGACTAATGGAACATGGCCCTAAAGTCTGTACAAACAAAGCTGGGGTGTCATCCTACAATCCAGAGTTTAGTTGTACGTGTCTAGCATCAGCAAAACTCTCGAAAGAAGCTACTAACATTACGACATTTAATCCTAGCAACCAGCAACACGGATGCAAACTATAAACCTCCCAAAGGTGCATGTTAGGGCTGCCCTGGGTTCAGGGTTTAGGGTTTTGAACCCTAAGCCCTGGCCCCTGGCACAAGCACTTCAGGCTTGGTTTCTATCTGTTGCCATGGACCTGCAGAAGCTCTGCATCGAGAAAGCTACATACCTCACAGCAACGGCACCAGTCAATTCAAGATGCTCATATGAGCTACATTTAACTAGAGACTATAGGGGCCAGCGTGTCCACACTTCATGGTCCTCTTGTAAGCCTAATGCCGAGAGTAGCTCGTGTGAGTTCTGGAAAGTGCTTCAAGCTGTAACTTCCAAATGTTGAAGCCAAAGATTCATACTCTGAGGTTTAGACCCTGAACCCCTATGCATAAATGGGATTAGAGTTGCCCTGCCTTGGTTTACAAGTGCGGCTATCCTACAATGAACCTTCGACCAAGTAATCCTCAAAGGCAACCTGAAAACTCAGCTGCTGAATAACAAAACCAGTATAGATACCCCTAGCCCTAGATTAAAGACCCTATAATAAAATATTTTAGCTACCCCTAGCCCTAGATTGAGGGCCCCATAATTTTCATTTGACAATACTGCAAGTAGTAGGGTCCTGGGTTCAGCAGATGGCATAATCATAAGATCCTGTTTTACCGAAATCTCGGCTCCTGCTCCTCAGCCCATAACCCAAAGGGTCCATGTACCCAATAAAAAGTCCCTGTCAAAGGGGGTATAGGGGGATATATATATATATATGTAGGGCTTTATGGGGTTGAGGGTTTAGGGATAAGGGTCCATGTGCCCAATAATTAGGTACTTGGGTTTTGGGTAGTTGTAATTATAGTGCAGGTTTGGGGTAAGTATATGAGTATTAGGTGCTTGGAGCCTTAGGGATAACCCTAAACCAGGCCTTCTTTGGTGAACTCGCACTTCGAGCTTTCAACCTTCCCAGAAGGGTGGGGAGGGAGTTTCTCCAAATAAGGGTTCATAGAGTTTAAGGCTAAGGAAACTCCATGATTTTCATGAAATCCCTAGACATTCCCACGGTCCCCCTCAAATCCCAAAGCCCTGCTCCCTAAATAATCTCTAAACCTTAATAATCCCTAAACGGAGCCCTCGTCACTGCACTTTCATCTCCAAACCCAACACCCCAAAACCACGCCCTACTTGGAGGGTCCGGGGGACTTCGTAAATATACTTATAACCCCTAAAAAACATAGTAGCCCCAATTCTCTCCATTATAAACCCACTTACCAAGTGCCCTTGACCCGAAACGCTAAGCCCTAAACCCTAAATAATATGGTGGCTTCCATTTGCTTTTCCATGATTAACCTACTTACTAAGTGCCCCTGACCCTCCAAGTAAGCCTTCAAAGCCAGGCCCCCTGAAGAGGCTATGACGCTTCCAGGGGCTTAATTCCAAGCAGGACCGCAGTTTAGGGTTAGGGTTTATAGGGTCTATAGGGTTTATAGCTTTGGGGTTAGGGCTGGAGATTCTGGGGGTTGCGGATTTAAGCTTTGGAGGTCTAAAGCTTGAGCGTTTTTAGGATTTGTGGTAAAAGGGTTAGGCATTGGCGGTGTTTTCTGTTTCGATTTGGGGTGTATAGGGCGGCAGCTCGGAGGATTCAGGGTCTAGGGTTTAGAGTTTAATCCAGAGGGTCCTAGCAATGGTTATGATAGCGGTTTTGAGTAAGAATATAGTATATGGATGTTAAGTATCTAGACCCGCTATAAACAGCTCCATATGAACCGTGGTAAGGACTCTGTTTGCATGTCAGCTTCCATTGTGTTTCCTGTTGATTCTGCACACTTGGGCGTCTCATATCTTTAAACCTGAAACCCTAAAGTATAGAGTGAGCACGGAGTGCATGGACCGCTGCAGTATGGAATTTGGGGCTTGGGCCTCTTGGCCTTAGGAGAGCTCTCTGCAACCGTGGTCTGCAATTTTTTGTTTAGAAATATAGGGGCAGTAGAGGTTATACAGAGGTTATATAGGATTTATATATGAAAGATGCAATCGTACAGTTTACCGAAGAGTGGTGACTTAAGCGAAAAACTGCAACCTTGAATTGAATCCGACCTCACTGCCTAGGCATAGTTCGTTTTAAACCCCAGGGAGACATGGAGGTTGAAGAGGAGCCCTCTGTATAACAGTGTGCCCTGAAATGGGTTCCATGGTCCATGTTGAGGGTTTAGGGCTTAGGCGTCTGGTTGTGTGAAATCTGCGTTCCGCTCAAAACTAGTAACTGGCTTGTGACTGTGACTAAGAGGAAGATAGACTGCTTTGTAAAAGCATGCACCATATCCACACCCATTTGAAGTCTCCTGTCTCAACTAACAGAAGCTCAAAGACAAATCTTTGCTCAACCCAGAAAGACAAGTTCATCCAACATGTCATTGCCGACAGCCTGCTGGCGTCTCTTTGAAAGCGCCTAAGAAGGCATCAAGATTTGATAAGTTACTGGTGCAGTAGAACACGCTCTCTTTGCGAGGGAAGGAAATAGATGCGCGGGGCATACTCCATTTAACAACAACGGGGTTGAGGCCCAGTGGGGCTGGGGATCTTCAACACTCCAACCGGCTTGGTTCCTGCCAGTTTGGTGACTGCTTGGGGCAGGTGTTAGCATGCAGAGGCTACAAAACCTAGCCCAAACTGAACCCTCCACCTCGCGACTGAAACAATGCCAAGGCCTTCAAGGTGTATTTTGTACTTACGAGTACAGGGGTCCGAACAACCCAAAATAGGTAATTACTGCTTGCAGGCTGCAATACCGGAAATAAGCATAGTTTGTAAGTCGGATCCTCAGGGCTAGAGATAGCCAGAAGAAACAACGAAAAGCCAGAAAGCCCAGAAAGTAAAGCTCTTCAGCCTGCAAACCCCACTGTGTGAGTGAGTAGGTCTCCCGAAGCCAGCTCTCAAGATAATTGTGTTTTTGCCACAAAGTCCCTGCAATAAGGTATACATGATGCCGGGACCGGTCCGAACACTGAATCTTCCAGTGTCCTACAACAGCACCACAATGTCATCCCTGAACAACACCACACAGGGACCCAGATGTGAGACAAACCGCTCGCCAGAATACCAACTTCAAGTCCATCAAACCTGTATACACATTCCATGTGAAGCAGAACCTACCTTCTGTGTACATATCCAAGGGCTCCTAGGTAGTTCCTTTTTGGGTTTGTTATGGCTTTTTGGTAAGAGATGACACATAGCAACCGAAGAGGAACTACATAGGAGGGTCTGGTGTGTATATACATATATACATATACACACACATAGATGCGCCCATATTATTTCACACACATACGTACGCACATACTCCATACGTAACATGCATAAGCTTCACGGTCCTGCTACGTGCTGAGGACTCGGCGAGCGACAGCTCGCTGTCTTCCACGGGCTCTACGGGCATCTGAGAAGCAATTGTGGTTCAGCTTGGGTCATGAATACGAGAACCTCCCTCCCCGAAGAAACATGAAACCCCACACGTATAGTAGTGTCTCAAAATAGGGGGCACCCCGGGATCCTGGTGAGATATAGGGTTTGTATAGGGATCATCTGGGGTCCATATTAGGGATTATGTAAGGTGATTTTTTGAAAAGCCCCACATATAGCCACGTCCCCACAAGACCGTAGTCTTTGCAGGACCCGTTAGGTCGCGGGAGTCTAAGACCTAAGGGTCCAAGTACCCTGTCGCTTTGTACTTGTTATTTTGGTACGAGTGCTTGTAGTGCGGTTTTGAGGGGAGTGTATGGTTATTGAGACTTGGACCTGGGGCAATAGCCCGCAATCATAAACCCTCGCTCTGCATATGTATATGTATATCTATGTGCGTATATACGTATGCGTGTACATCTATATACACATATATACATAGATATAGAAACGTACATATGTATATATCGAATACTTGGACCACGTCGGAAAGGCTTTCCAGTACTGTTGACACGAACTTGCCGCGATGACACTGGCCCTCCACTCCGGCCTACCTAGTACGGTCTAGGGTGTACTTGGGGTTTAGGGTTTAGGGGTGTACTTGGAGGTTTAGGAGCACTTAGTAAGTAGGTTAATGATGGAAAAGAATATGGAAACCACCATATCATTTAGGGTCTAGGGTTTAGGGTCAGGGGAACTTAGTAAGTAAGCTATTAATGGGGATAATTGGGGTTACTATATGGATTATAGGGGTTATAAGTACTTACTAAGCCCTTCTGACCCTGCAAGTAGAGTGTAGGGTTGAGGAAAAATCCGAAAGAAGTAATGGCTTTGGGGTTTTAATTCAGGGTTAGGGAGAACTGTTCAAATGACTCTACATACTCTGTAAGAGGAGCGTCCTGATGATCCTCGCGTGATCTCTATAGACCCCGAGGGTCTTTAAGGATATCCTGGTGATGAGGGACTCCCAATCGGAAACCAACCCCAACCTAGACCCCATCAAATATACAAAGCCGGACATGTAAGGCATTGCAACGAACTTATTTAGAGGGGCCCTACCTGACGACCTTCAATGGCTTCTCTCTCCATGGGTCCTGAAGGCACATTTTCAAGTTCTATGTTGGCTTCGGGAAGGGTACAAGTTGTTACGCAGTGACGGGGCACGCCATAAACCCTCAGCCCCTTAAAAATACTCTCAGGCGGCGACTGGCTCGGGAATGACCTTCGCGGGATTTGCTGGCTTCAATAGGGCTTCACACTGCTTGAGTTAAGGGACTCTACGTATATATCATCTGGTAACATGTGTGAGTTGTGGGGAAAGAGAGGTTCAAGAGGATTCAGGGTGTCCTCCTTTGAGAGCGGCTGCGCATCCCTCTTCAGGATTTAGGATTTGGGGTCTAGGGTTCAAGTCTTTCATGCAATTTATGGGAGCCCGCGTCTCCGAACACAAGTCCTAAGAATCAGGGAATAAAGAAAGTACCACGCCAAACCGCACTGGAGAGATCTTCAACAGGCCGAGGGTAAAATGGCAATGACTGATGGATCCTTAGCCCAAAACCTCAATAAGATCCCAGCTCAAGGCGCCTGACACATGGCACTCCTGAGTAATACAAGTAGCTGGATCCTTACTTAGATGTGGGATGCGTTTAGAACATATCTTCTATTCCCTCTTAACCTTCACTTCAATAACCCTGCCACTGAAAAAGCCAATATAAGTACTACTTACAAACTTTAAGGCCCACAATCAGTAAGGATTCTGTGTAGATTTAGATCTCCAGCAAAGGCTTCCAAACCCTGTATGGGATCCTGCTTGCGGACCTTTACAAGAAGAATGGATTCAACAATGACCCAAAACCCTGAACCCTGAACCCTAAGCCCCTAAACCCCAAACCGAATTCAACAATGACCCAGGCAAATTGAGGACCAGACCCAGGCAACTGTTCCAGGCTCAGCGGGGCCTGTGACTGTTGGTTCAGGGTTTGAGTTGAGGGTTTAAGGCCCCAGGATTTCAGCACACAGGGTCAGGCACCCATTTGTCCATGATCACTTTTGACACTTCTTTTTGGGCTGTAGGTTTGGAGCTTGCACTTCTCGAGTCTTTTAAGGTCTTGAGACTAGGTTTCTGGGTGTAAGTGTGTTGGGGTTTTTCAAATTTCAATTGAAGCTCCAAGTAGGGGTAGCTTAGAGGATTAACAATGCAGGGTTTCAGGGCTGGTAAACAGCCCGAACACCCTGATGTAGACCTGAACCTCCAACTCCTTAAACCCTATACTTTAGGGCCCAAACCCTAAACTCTAAGCCATCAATCGCACTGTAAACGCGCATCCGCTACCTCTAAACCCTTCTCGGGAGATGTATCAAGGCTCTGGTGGATTAAGGCAGTGTGAGCCCAGAGCTTCACTGCCCAAACCGGTGCGAGGCCTTTTGGAGTATGGGATAACCAGGGGTTCGGATTTGGGATTGCAGGCTCAAGACTTAGAGCTCGGGGCTTGGGATTTTGGTTTAGGGACTGGGATTCAGTGGCTGAGGTGCATTCTGCCTCAAACATACAACTTGCGACTAGACGCCACGGGCTTAGGACCTGGAAATGGGCTTGCGGCCTGCTTGATGCTTTCTTTGACCTCGTGAAACAAGGTGACCCTGTAAGGATCTGGGGTTTAGGGCCGCAGGGATACGCGAACCAGGGAACCGTACACTCTAACCTTCATGCTAACCCTATAATATAGTAGTTTCCATGTTATTTTCCATTATCCCAATAAACCCCAATATGTATATATATATATATATCCCTGGAACTCCCTCCGTAACTCCCAACTCCTTCCAGGCTCAAACAAACCTTTTAGTATCACCCTATAACAGAAAATCAAAGTGGGAAAGAAGCTGGAAAATGACATGGAAACTGGGATTATATTGGGGCTTGTATGGTTTTCGCATACCCGAAATGGGATTATATCATGAATTCTGCTCCTTGCATCAATTATAAAACTCCCAATGGGCCACTGACAGCCAAGACCCTCCGAGTACCCTCCAGTAGGGCTTGAGTACCTGTTCTTCGAGGACGATCTCAAATCCTGGCCTCCAAACCCCACCCCTAAGCCTCTAAACCCCTAAACCCCTAAACCCCAATACCCTAAACCCCAAGTCCTAAGCCCTTGCAGCCTGGGTTGGGTTCCAATAGCTCTCGTGAAGACTTTCGCTGCGACTGTTCATCATGGACGGCTCCTGCTTCTTGCTTGAATCATATAAACCCTACACCCTACACCCTAGTCGCTACCTGGACCCTCCAATGTAGTTCCTTTTTGGGTTTGGTATGGTTTTTTGGTTAGGACTCTTATTAGGACTACCAAAAAGGTACTACATTGGAGGGTCTAGGTAAACCCTACAGCCTAAACCTAGGGTATAGGGTTCAGGGTTTTGGGTTAAGCCCTAGGGGATTGGGCGCTCCGGGGTCTGGCATGGTGGGTCCGCAAAGTTTGTAGTTCCTTGTCCTGCGGTTGCTGTTAAGGAACTTCAATCAAGCTACCAGAATGGGTACATCTAGTAATTCATTTGGTTCCCCCAGGATAGTAACTCAAAACAAGTTCCTTAACAGCAACCCAGTTTTGGGTACTACATAGGAGCCCTTGGGTTTAGGGAACCCTAAACCCTAAACCGGTACTACATACAGGAGGAGCCCTTGGGTAGGTCCCTCCTTGGGATGAGATTTGGCGGGTCCAGGGCAGTTTCCAACTTTACCTACACGGGCTCCATGGATGATACCCGAACCCCTAAACCCCTTTTGGCCCTTGTTTTGGGTAGCTTTAAAGGGGTTATAGGGGGGTATATAGGGATTATACAGGGCCCTAAACCCTAAACCCTGGATTTATAGAGATTATAAAGGGATTAGGGTGTAGGTTGACCCCTACACACCCTAAAACCCTTGTTGCTACGAACCTTGACTCGTCTTTCCCTTCCATCTCCCTAGCTTCTTTGAGGGCTATATACCCAATATGTACCCGAATGGTCCTGCCTACTTACTTTTTACCCTAAGCCCTAAACCCTAAGCCTTAAACCCTAAACCCTAAAACCCTAAATCCTAAACCCTAAAACCCTAAATCCTATACCCTGAAACCC
>CAJNIZ010037768.1:21187-33792 GCA_905231905.1 Symbiodinium pilosum
CTAAACCCTAAACCCTAAGATCTCCAGTATGCCTGGAAAACGGATGTCACCTTCAAGGCAGCCCTTGCAGGAACCGAATGCCCAGAGAAGGGACAGGGGTTTAGGGTTTAGGGTTTAGGATTTAGGGTTTAAGGGTTTAGGGTTTAGGGGGGTTTACCGCTGAAATCCCTGCCAAAACGGAAAAAAGTTTGCAAAACAAGGATCTCGGATTATAGGCCTTAGGGCTGACTTGAGATGGGACCCTGGAACTTCAGACATCTCGAACCCTAAGCACTGAAACCTCACTGACAATGCAGAGACAGATTCTTTCAAGAAAAGGACCCGCAAGGGATGTGCAGCCCAAAAGAGACATTGACATAAAACCTTCACCCCCCCAAGTGTCCGGAAAAGAAAGCAGGAATGACAGCACCTTGTTTGCAGTTGCTCAGAATTTCAGTGCAACGCACACAGAACCCACGCATTGTAAGTGTGAATGGGTCCATGTTTGGGGTCTTAATGAGTAGTATGGGCATTCTCTCATGTCGGAGCGTATCCATATTGCCATTAGACCTTAATCCCGACCGATTCCCCAAGAGTCTCAATGTTCAATAATCACATGTATCCGCCAAACCTGTACAACCACAATCGCCAATCCTAAAATATCAAGCATTACTGGTAAAATGGAGGCTAAACCCTACACATCTCCGTATATAATACACCCCTCTATGTATGCGTATATATATACACATACACATACTCTTTTAGAGGGACCCAATTTTGGAGCGCATGGACCCTTGCTAATTTTGGGGGCCGTATAAAAAATGCATTTTTATGGCTTTATGAGGAGTATATAAGGATTTGGAGTACAAACCAAGTCAACCCCTGCTTAGGGGGGTGCCCCTGAAATGGATGAGCACCTGCCAACTGCTTTGGGAACGGCTTGTTGGCCACCCAGGCCTCAAAGTTTAGGCTTTAGTCGGGTTCAGGGTTTAGGGGAATCTTTGTGTTTAAGGATTTAGGGATTTGGGGATTTAGGGTTTAGGGGATTGAGGACTTAGGGTTTGGGGCTTTACGTTCTGAGGTTTTTGGATTCAGCTTTTGAATTCAGAGCTAAAACCGGAGCCCTGCACCAGCAAAGAAACTGTCGCGCGCTTGTTATGGTATTGTCAGGAGCACTCTACATACGTACGGATCTACCTGTGGCAGCCTAGGCAACATATAGTATAGGGTGCATTAAGTAGTAGAAGGGGCGGCCGCAGTAATGAGCTCATGTTTTCGGGATCTAAGCCCTACACCGTACACCGTAAGGCACCCTGAACCCTAAATGTCCCCATATAACCTCTTATAATCTCTATATCCCCCATGAAAGGTACCATTTCCGTGAAAATCCTGCTTGAGTGACCACAGATTAGTTCGAGAAGAAATGTTTGGAGTGCAACTCAAGAGCAGCAAGTTTCTGCAGTCGATAGGAGTCGATGTGATCTGCTGCAAGAGACAGAACATAGTGTGACCTAAGCTATTGCTTGGGTACAGCCCGCACTCTGTAACAGCTGGATACAATTTAATAATACAACCATATTTAGCCCTAAATATGACCCCTAATATAGACTGTTACAGGGTGCGGGCAGTACCCAAGCTACTGCTGTCATGATTGCTGCCACGACCAAGGCAAATAGTACGTGCGCAGTGGCCCGGCCAGGCCCTAAACCCCTACACCCCTAAACCCTAAACCGCGTCACCCCTAAACACTAAACAACCCTAAACCCTAAAACCCTAAAACCCTGAACCGTTAAACTAAACACGAACACCCTAAAACCCTCAAACCACTATACCCTAAAACCCCTTAAACATCAAACAAACCTAGTCCCCAGGGCTTACGGTCAGGTGGGAAGTTCTCTGGATTGGAGGGTCTAGGCGACTTAGTAAGTAGGGTAGGGTTTAGGATTTAGTTTTTTTATGGGACCAAAAACCGCCCGAGGTTGACTGGAATACGAATCCCGCAAGGCCAGGGAGAGCTCACTACAGCTCAATCCTCATCACAAACTCATTCTAAAAACCCCCGCTCCAGCAGACTACTGCACATCAAGAGCGTTTGTTACGTAAAGGTTTCACTTCCAAGTCAGTAGGGCACGTTGTGGGAACTCAGTAGTTGCCAGAAGCAGCCAGACGTCAGCAGCTGCCCTTGCCCTTACAACCCTCAGCCGGCTCATCCTCGCCCTCGTACATTGCCATCATTTGCTTAGTCTTCGTGCGACCCAGGAACATTTTGTCATCTTCCTTCACCCCTGGCAGCTGCAGCCAGTGATCGCTTGCCACGTGGTCAGACCCCTGATTCTCCTGGTTGGGCAGTTCATCGGTAGAGTCACCGTCCGGCATAGCCACCTCCCCCTCCACAGACGGGTTTAGGGTTTAGGGCTTATGGTTTAGGGTTCAAAGTAAGTAGGGATGATTGGGATTACTATATGGTATATAGGGGTTCTAAGTATAATTACTAGGTCCCCCTGACTCTCCAAGTATGTTTTGCAAACATTCCAACACCCTACTCTACTGGTGGTCAGAAGGGAAAATGGAATGTCAATATATATATATATACATATGTACAGATAGGTAGATAGACAGATTTTGGTTCGATGGTTTAGAGTTAATAGGGATTAAGGCAACAATATATATATATAAATACATATATATATATATACTGCATTTTATGTATATAATATATTGCATACGAATTATACTCTCCTACTCCTTACACACCACTAGTAAGCCTGAACAACAATTGAACCCTAAACTCACGGTTCAGGGTTTGGAGTCTCAGCGAAGAACATTCACCGGGAACCGTGGGAATAGTAGCCTGTTTAGCCTTTGGTTGTCCCTGCCATCTAGACCCTATAAACCCTAAACCCTAAACCCGTTGTCCCTGCCATCAAACCCGACTTTCCACATCATGTTCTACTTTGTCCTCCATGCGATACTCCAATACCTGGGGCATGTCAACCTGTTGAACCCAGATATGCATTGCATATATGATATATATGTATATATATATGGGGGTTTCCAAAATTAGGGGTGCTTTTTTGGGGGTCCCCATCATAAGGACTATAGTATTTTGGGGTCTATATTGGGGGCCCCCTATTTTGGGAAACTACCATATATAGAGGTATGCGTAAATTCCATATAACCCACATCTTTCTGCCCAGGGAGAGCAGCCCAAGCTGAGATTGTGGCAGAAATCTTGCCATCAGTGTCCTCTACTCAAGAGCACTGGCTGACGTTCAATCAACGCTTAGGTGCGTTACGGTCTTTGAGGGGGGTGTTTGGAGGTGGCTTGGGGTTTAGGGCCTTCGGCCGTCTTCGGGATTTCTAGCCTAAGGGCCCAAGGACCCAAATAACAGGGCTTCAGTGCCCAAAGGCCATTAATGTTATAATATTTGGGCCCTAAAACCCTATTATTTGGGTCCTTGAACCCTTAGAGTAGACTAAGTGTGCGGAGATCGCATACGCAGCGGCTGGAGGGTTGTGGCGGGGCACAGGTGACTAGAAGGATGGCTCCCAGCCTCAGATAATCCGTACGATAAATCTGGCATAAGCAAGCCCAGTCCCCACCATGTGGTACAATAGTAGCATCTTGTGTGAGTGAACTGGACAGACGTGGTCCTGTTCAAAAACGCCACCTTTTGCAACAAGGGTAAAAGCCCGCACATTTGGGAAAGTACTGGCCAATGTCATGCACCCTAGCCACACATGTACCACAGCGGGAGTTTCTCATAACGCTCCCTAAAGAATCCCTAACAAGGAACCCCAATAATCCCCCTGCACTCCCCCTATATAGTCCCCCTTAAGTAGATAGAATATGGTTTTGGGTATATTATAATAAGATCCCCATATACTCCATATTCTATCTAATTAAGGTAATAACTCTCCATCGGGAACCCCAGATTTTGGTTACCCCAAATTGCGTGCGCTGGTGACTACGGGCAAGGCGTTAGTTGTAAGAGGGCCATGACTAACTTGGTTTTGATAGTTGAGGTCTCCGTGATAGGTTTACTCCTTGAGTGGTTCCGTTGCAATCCGGGGAGTACTTTCCTCTGTGACACATTAAATCTTGGTATGTTTCGGTCGAAGTACGAAATCCTGTAACCCCCCAGGACCATCTGGAGAAGATCTGTACCAAGGGCCAAGAGACATTCTGTACTAATCATGGGTTTGCGTTTTCTTAACTGTTCATGTACATCCAAAGCATGCAAGGTCCTTGTGAGACATTTGCACCTGCTTGACAAATTTTGAAACGCAAACTGATATCCTTGCGTATCCTTGTGCAAGATCCTGGTTCGAAGATGTCCGGAGTGCAAGAACTGAGTGGCAAGCTTCATCTTCAAAGTATCCTCAAACAGCAATCGCAAATCTCCAACTGCCCAAAGACCCGCCTTGATGTAAGCCTGGAATAGGTAGTCTGAGTCAACGCCAGTGACAGTATTATTCTAACCCCGAATAGTCCAAAGAAACCGTTATTGTTCAATTGATTATTACTGAGAAAATGAGCTCGGACGAGCTATGGTTCAGCGCCATTTCCAAGCATGGCGCGTGGCCACATACAGAAATCATAGGGCTCCCTGGCGTATCTCGCCACTCTGTCTTCTGGGATGTGCGGCCACTCTGTGACATTGCGTACGCAAATAGCAGTCAGCTTCTTGCCTGCGCATTCAGTGACCGCTGTGATGGCAATCGCAAAGGTCTCATATTATAATATTGTCGAATCCCAATTTGTTGCCAAGGAGAATCACTCTTGCCTTGCGCAAAACACAGAAAAGTGTTCTTGCCATGGTCAGCAATCTTTATCCTGAGATAGTCAGCGCCCCTCACTTTGTTCCTTGGCTGCAGCGACTCTGCCATGCTTGTCACATTCGTAACTGATGTCAGGATCTTACTTACTTTTTCTGAGGTGAAATCTGCGCTTGGTCCACATGATTCGCCTCAGTGGCACAGCATATATTGCCCGGAGAAATACATCCGCAACTTTCGCAGTGTCTTTATGCTGTCATCAGTTCTGAGTTGCCAGTTGGTACAGTGGGTCGTTTCCTCACAACGCTTTTTAGAAGACAGCATCGCTACGGCAATGATGCTTTGCGACTTGATTGACCACCCGCACTTTTGGAAGCAACATAATGGGCAGCCCAAGCAATTCTCAGTGCATCTACGAGCAGATGTGCCTGGGCCAAGAAATCCCGAGCATCTAAAACATTTAACGTCCTACGCAATAACCTGCTCCCAGGTGCGTGTGACATTCGAGGATGGCATCGTCAGTGACCTGCCGCCGAACCTCAGCCAACTTCATTGGTGGGAGCCCTTTTGTGAATGGTGGGATGAGCGGGCGGTAGATGATGAATATCCACTTCTATCAGATCCTGCGCCTCATCCTAAGACAAATTTCCCATGTTCCACATCCTTGTAGAGAAGTCATTAAGCAAGTAAGTATGAAGCTCTGCCGTGCTGGGGGTCCTCATGACAAGGGTTTAATAATAGGGGGGGTGATGGCATGTATTAGGGTCCATGTCCTGTTCTCGAAAGTACTATGTATAGATCGGGGCGTATTTAGGAGCGGAAAGCAAAATTGGGTACTATTTACGGTAGGAGGTTTTCGTAGATATAGACGTGTGTTTGGGAATGGAATAGCAAAATTGTCAAACCCCAAACCTAAACTCTAGACCCGGCTCATGAAAGCTACCTACCTAAGTAGGATTTGGGTTTACGAGATCCATGGGCAGACAGTAGAAGACGAAGGATCCTCGTACGGGGTTGACAGTTGAGGGTTCTGGGAAAGAGACCGACCAGACCAACATAATCCTCTACTTACCTACCGCAACTGCTTGAGCACTGCCCCAGAAATGGCATGAGAGCCTCCCAAAACAAGCAAGACGGCTCCTGGCGCCGTAGGTGCGCAATGCGTCCGCTGGCCAACTTGCTGCTGGGCTTTTGCTGTGCAGAGGCTTGTCACAAGCGCAAGAATGTGGCGCTGGAATGGTTGCACAGATTTTTGGCAACAAGATCTCTCCATTATTGAAATCAGCAGCAGATGACGATAATTCGGACGCAGCCATGGTCTCATCAAAAAGTACTCGTTTGATTGTGGATCAGGCAGTTGACTCATGGGAGCAGGTCCCCTGTTGAAAATTCGGACTTCCTACTCTGTTTTAAGTTTGACAGTTGTAACATAATGTCTAATGAAGCCCAGCTGCTGATCAACCCAAACAGCGCCATTTACGCCATACCTGATTCTACGCTTGAATCAGGTTGAAGCACGATCTCTGAAATCAGCTTGGCAGATGGTGTCAGACCAGCCCTTTCCGCACACCGAAGCCCACAAGGCAAAGCTGTAATTCACTCATGATGAAGCAGTCAGCAATCCATTGCTAACACACGCGTGCTACTTCTGTGACAGGTCTTTTGCGATGCCTACATTTATCGAATGAAGACCGAACTGAGGAGTCTGAATTACATTCAAGCAGCTTGGCAGCAATCCCAGTGGGCTTGACACAGGAAGACTTTTGAGTAGTACCCTATAGCAAAATATCACTGAACGTGAAGACTTGAAGACGCTGTGCCCAGATACTCACCGACGGCGGCAAAATCGGCAATGATAAGATGACGCTCTATACCTTCTGGTCGACGGAGCTGGCAGCCGGGGCTGCTCTGCCTCCAAAGGCCTTGCGCTTGCTCACTTAGATGGGAAATGCATGAAGCAAAATTGCGTCACAAATGTCCTCTGTCGTTGCAGAAGCACTTGGTTCTTGTGACAGCGCAGATTCAGATCCAGACTGTTGATCCTTCAGAAGTGCCATCACGAGAAGAATGACTGAGTAGCTGTATAAGTTGTTCTGCAGACTCAAAAGGGCGGCGTAATTAGATCAGATCAGGGCTCAGCTGTAGCCTGCGTTGAGCGCCATGAACGCGGACAACTTTGCAGCTCGCTTTTCTTGGATGGATGTTGTATGGAATGTGCTTAGTGAGCGATTGACCACTGCTGAAATCCGAAGTAGCATGCTGCTGAATTCTCGCGGTTCGGATACGGACTTCAGTGGACATGGGTGCTGGGAGCTTGCCGCCAGCATGATCGACAGTGGCCTCAGAAAGCATGGACTGCTCGTAGACCTGGGCCCCAGATCAGCTGGCGCTCCTCAGCTGCATGGTTCTGCGTGCAAGCAGATATTCGGAAGGTTGGTTTAGGTCATGTATAGGGGAGCCTAGGATTTCGATGTCCACTGCCAACGCCATCTTCTGAACGCCTTGCCATGCAGCACATGCATCTTTGGAGACATCATGGATATCTTCGGTAATGGTGCACTTTGGACGGAGTGGCTGCAACGAAGACCAACATACTGGGACAAGAAACGGATGATCTATCAGCACGCCCAGGTGCAGGAATCAGGCTTCTGCCTTCGGCATTTGCGGCACTGCCCGTATGACACGGGCGCTCGGCTTCGTGTTGGGGGCCCACCTTGCACTGACTATAGTCCAGCCGGTTTATTGCAAGGGGAGAATGGACCGACTGCTGGAACCCCAATAGCCTACGGTGTCAAAACAGAAAGCTCTTCTACGGCCCTGGTGTGCTTTGAGAATGTACCAGGCTGTCCTGATTGGCTTCGCTCAGACAACCTTCCAAGTTTTAGCGTGCAGCACTTTGACATAGCGCCAGCCGATTTTGGGTTCACTGCAATGCGCAGGGACAGGCCAGGAGCGGGTGTGGAGGAGGGCGTATGGGAGTGACGTGTGTAGTGAGAAGCTTAAGCTGTGAATCTGGTTCAATGTCTCAAACTAAGGGGCCAAAGATAAACACAAGTAAGTCAACTTGGTGACTTTTGATTGCCTCTGGGTCTGGGACTTTCGGTAACAATCTCAGACCAACCAAATAGCTTTAAATGGCTACCCGCGTGTATTACCTTCTCCCTGAACCTTGTGACAACATCTGTCAGGGTGTACAGTCTCGGCCATCGCGGAGACCGAGTGTCTGGAAATGGTCAGGACGTTCGGGTTCTGTTGGAGCTGGCCCAGAATCAGCTGAAGCGTGAACAAGTGCTCCGGTCGCCCGTTGCAGTTTATGGATCCAAATGCGCTGCGTGGTGCATAATTCAGGTTTGGCAGCGAAAGGTAACTAAGGCGTTTTGAGCTTAAGAATTTTAGACCTTTTTTCTCCAATAAGAACGTCCAGGGGTGCTCGCTTGGATTTGGTCATGGTGACCAACATGCCGTGGTTTCTCTGTCCCCTGCAAAAGCTGAGGCCCAGTGATTGTCTGCTATCCTCGCCAGAGGATGTCCAAGAAGATGCCCGTGCCATAGCTGATATGCGTAGGCACTTGAAGCAGGCCAATTTGGCTGGCGAACTGACTTTGAATACCCTGCTGTCACCAAAGGAGATAGAAAGATTGCAAGTGTACAAAGAAAAATTCTTTCAGCTGGAACCCGCTGAACGTTGCGCGTACAAGGACTTGACACTGCACATTGGGGATAACCCAGCAGGCGGCTGGCTCACTTGGAGCGCTAGGTCCCACGCTGTTCCAACTTTGAGGCATGCAACTTCTTTGTATGTCGCTGTTGAGAAGAGCCGTCAAGTGACACTCCGCGAACTATACGGCCTTATGGGATACCCAGCTTTTGCTGCATTGTCTGCAGCGGCCAATGTACCCCTGTATAACCCGTTCCAGTACAAAAGAAGCTGGTCGGAAGCCCGCAAGCAGTTGGGCAATGGCATGCACATTGCATGCGTCGGAGTTTTGGTAGCTGTCTGGCTGTCAAGTTACAAGCCACGCTAGGGCCAGGGACAAAGACAGTGATTGCAGATGCGATCGGAGACTGAAATGGCGCCGCTTCTTCTTGATTGCAGATGCACCATGACTGAGCACGTGAGGCATCAATTAGTTGATTTCCACACCTGCTTGACTCTGCTTGGCTTGACTTTCTGATATCAATTTTGATTTCGTGCAGCCTGCAGCCAGTTGTGAGGGTGCTCATAACGTCATACCTATTGTCGCTCCGCGTGGTCATTGTCATGTCAATGCCCAGCCCGGATGAGCTTGCGATGGTGCCCTACCGTGCTCCGCCTTCTCTTGAGGGTTCTGGTCGCAGGGCCCAGGCAGCTGCCGCATTCATGCGCGCAGCACATGATGCGGGCTTCGAGCCTCCTGCGCCACGAGGCTCCCTGAGCATTGCGTTTGAAAGTTTCCTGATGCATCTGCGAAAGAGTTGTTCGGACTTAGGCCGTACCCGCGCTCCCCGAGCTGCCAACGACAATCAAGCCTTGCCGCGTTCCCGTGGTCGTGGCCGTCCAGCTGAGCCTAAGGCTGCGCCCAAGCGCCGAGCTGCCGCTACCAAATTGAACAGCAAATTTAATTGCATGGAAAAGATGCCAAAGGACGATCAGATTGAGGCGTTGCAACAGATGGACCCCGTCATTTGCACAGAGACACAGATTTCAACGCTGACGCAGGAAGATCGCGGCGAGACTCGGCTTAATAACCCTGTAATTGCCGACATGACCAGTCGTTAAAACTTGGCATGTTCCCTGTTGCGCACTGAAGAATCTGTGCGATGAAGTTCGCAGGACCTACTGTCTTATGGAATGGGCCGCAATTTCGACCAGAAATTGCCAACGCAGGAACGTCACTTCCTTAGTGGAAACCAGCATATGCAGCGCACGCTACACAACTTCTTGCGGAGTTTCTGCGCGTGTGCAGTCTCAACTTGGTTAATTCTAACAGTGAGTCTTTTTCACTTCTCTCAAAGGCTCAGTTCAAAAGATTTCCAAACCCACCCCATTTTGTAGGTCAAAACTGATTGCCAGTCCAATCCTGGTCCAGAATTTTCTTGACCCTACAAAAGAACCCTACAACCTGAAACCCTCCTCTCGGACCCACGCGTGTCGTCAGCATGGTCAGACTGCGAATGTTGAATTATCAACAGCAGAAGATAAGGTCAGAAGTTGATGCAGTGGTTCAAGCACGAGCATGCTCGGAGAAAAGCTTCGGGGGAACGCCACTTGGGCCGCCCCCTGTTCGCACATTAAAGAGTTGAAGGTGTAGGCAAGAGTACGTTACGCGGTCTGTAGTGAGTGCTTGTTGGCTCGGGCTTATGATTGTAATTGAAGTCTGTGCCAGGTCCGCTCAAGGAGTTAGTGCCCCAACTTCGGAGGGCGCGAGCATTCAGGAAGTTTGCTCTCGCAAAGCTGAGCGTCTTCAGAGCCGGGAGTGGAGACCAGCATGTCTCGAATGGAGTGGAAAACGTGCTGATTCCGCCACCAATGAGCGGCCCTCCCGAGTGGGAGGCTCGCGTTTACTTTTCAGATCGGGTATCCCAACCATACGTCAGCAATGGCGTTGAAAAGAAGATGATCCATGAACTCATGGAGGTTCCCAAGCCACCGCAAGACATGATTGATCATACCGTGAACAACCCGCCGCTGGACTTTGGCGGCGACAGCGACAATGATGGCACGGCTTCAGTTCGCCGTGGCCAAGGCGGTGCAGTTACTCCACAAGCAAAGCCCAGCCTGCTAGCTCGGCTTGGTTCCCGAGGCTCCGCAAGCTCAGCCATTTGGTTAAGTTTATGGCGTTAGTAAGGTGGCTAATTTTCAATTCCTGTGAGCCAAGGCCCGCGAGGATGACCTGCTCTCCGGTCGTTCCCTTTCGCCTCCGCAGTCCCTTCGCAGCGACGTCTCCCGAGTTTCCCGCTATGAGTTGGCGCTGGCGGAGGAGCCGGAGGATCCGCCAGAGGTCGGGAAATCCAGTAATTAGATAATTAGTAGCAGCAGATGTCTGTGTTGCCCACATAATATAATGTTACAGTCTGTAGTTCAGGGTTGTCTGTTCAGGTTGTTGTTCTGTCCGACAACCGCGGAGTCTACGCGCACCATCTGGGAAAGGGCGAGTCCGTCTGGTTGCACAAAGGGCAGAAGAAGAAGGCAAATGCCTATGAGGTTCGGCGTCACTCAAAGAGTCTCCGTGAGTACATCTATGACAAGGGCACTGGCGACATTTTGTGGGTAGCCTGTCACCAAATCACTCAACCCTAAACCCTGAACCTTAAGCCCGAGACATTGTTTGTTGCGGACACAGTGTCCTGTAATTAACCTTGCGTTGGATTTGTTCATGCGCTCGTCATTATTCATGTGTCAATCAAGGCCAGCGTTCTCTTCAACAAGCCAGCGCCGCCTCCGATGGATGATGAGAAGGACGACGACAACAGCTCGGGGGATGGTTCTGAGGCTGGTCCTCAGCTTTTCAGGGATGGATTTTCGAGTTTTGTCAGGTCTTTAATCTTAGCAGGGCTGTAGTTCTGTCTGTAATAAGGTATCTAACCAAATGCCTGATGGGGTTTCTAGGCTTCGGGAGCTCAAACGGGCTGACTGTTTCTGCGCTTTCGCACTTCAGGAACGTAGATTGATAAATTCAGAACTTAGAGTTCAGCGTTTAGGGCTTCGGGTAGGGTTCGGGATTTCGAGTTGAGGTTTTGGGTCTAGGGTTGAGGATTTAAATGCTCAGGCGGGCTCAGGGCTCCGGGTTTAAACCACTGTCATCTAGTCTTCTCGTTTTCCTGGATTCCTTGGGCGGGTTGATGGTTGGGCCTGAAAACGGCGGTTGGGAAAAGCTGTCTGTCTTGGGCCCCCTAAAGACCCCATTATTCTGAATTTCTTCACCCCCAAGAAACTTGAACACGCGTTTATGATTCTTCAATTCATGACTTACACGCCCTCATACAGTCCTGCAACTATTGATCTCTGAGTCTGGGTATAGCCCAAAAGACGTCCAATGCCGTAGAAACAAGGCCTGGTTTTGGTGACGATCAGGATTTGAATGAGCGATGCTTGTGTTTTGAGTAGACAGGTAACACCCTCAAAAACATTTCATGATTCCATCTGGGAGTGTCAAGGAGAGTAACATGTCCACAAATTGCGGTGAAAATAGCTGTCGGGTCCTGTAGATGACGCCAGCCCCAGAACCCAAGGACATTTGGGTATTGGTCTAAATTCCCTATAGTACGGGGTCCTATATTTGGGTTCCCATTATAATACGGGTCCCTATATACATGTCTCCCATTTTGGGAACAGTAATTTAGGGAAACTTCCATTTCATTTCTGCGTGGTCCAACGGCCTACCCTGCCTAGCTATCACTGCACCGCTCTGACAAGCAACCCCTCAATCATATTGTAGGATTATGTCCCAGGCCTTTCTCCCGGCCGGAGCCACTTAACCTAAAACAACAAGTTTCTGCGGTTGCCACAGCGCGACAACTTCCCAACATGTCTGCCCAGGGGGCTCTGCCACTGGGCAATAATGAGGAGGGGCAGACGAAGAATGATGAAACGTGGTCGAGCGAGCCAGTCGTAGCTTGACCTGAGTATTTCACTTTGGACTTGATGGGCCATGGTATCCCTTGGTCAGGCAAGCGAGACGCTTCCTGAGATCCCAAAGCCAGAGGACAGCGGGAGAACAATTTGTTATCCAAGACGAATCTAAGTACACATTGGCCAGCGATAACTTGAGTTAATGTGTTGGGGCGTTGCCTGGTTGATCTTGCTTCCGCCAGTAGGCTCTCCAGACTGCTTCTTGATTCTTGCGCACTGAATGAATCCTTACACT
>CAJNIZ010037768.1:54422-66512 GCA_905231905.1 Symbiodinium pilosum
AATACGGCCTTTTATCACTAAAAACCGGCTTTTACCATAAGGCCGACTTTTTTCAGCCTTTTGTATCCCCAGGTATACTATGTAGCTGCATGGCCCCTTTGGGACTGGGTTTGGGGCTACTCCAATACTAATGGAACACCTCATGGAAAAAACGGGGGGGGGGAGGGCAAATTGATGGACAATGCAATGGACACCAGGATTGTACAGTGGTGTGTAGGATTTAGAGATTAGCGTGTCCGTGTCTTGAAGGGTATGCGCGCTTTTCGAGGTCTTAGTTGGGACATGTACTGGTCCACCTGGGTCAAGGCACGACACTTCAGCGGAAGCCCAAAACCTGAAACCTAAAGCAATAATGTAGGACCTTCCAAGACAAATCTCCTAGTCTATGAGAGTACTTAGAGTTTAGGCTAACTGTGTTGTAACATGCCTATTGGGATTGCGGTCTCTCTTGTCCATGCCACGTTCATAACGTTGAACACACTACTTTGTGATGGCGCCGAGGGCTTGATCTTCTCCCTCCATAATCCACTTCCATAATAATGCAGAATAATTTAGGAGGACCCCCCCCCCCCCCTGTAATAGTGGCATAATAGGAATATACTAGGACCCTAATATAATCCCTATTATCCATAGTAGTCCCTATTACTGGGTGGGGGGTCCACCTAATGCAGAACAGTTAATACTGGGAAGGTGGAAGTGTTGAAAGGTAGCGCAAGAGGAGGCCATAGCCGAGGCTTTAACTGGACTAACGTACAATCGGTGTAAGACACTGTGAGGAGGCAAGGGCTGAGCAGCAAGTAAGGCTACCCACTCTTGGAGGGTTAGGGTCATCCTCATTGCCCCTACTCCAAACTCCAATTCCTGAAGCACATGCATCCTAAATCCTAAGCCCTAAACTCAAAACTCTATAAACTCCAAACCCTCTAACTCAAAACTCTATAAATTCTGAACCCAAAACTCAAGAATCTATAGACTTTAAACCCTGAACTCAAAACTCTATAAACTCTAAACCCTCAATTCAACACTCTATAAACTCCAAACCCTCTAACTCCCTGAATCCCACGCTAGCGACAGTTCCTCCTCGGTCACTGGCGAAGCCGCCGTCTGAACTGGCAGCTCCGCCACCTCGTAGTCCTGCACCTGAAGCTTATGCGCTTTAGGGTTTAGGGTTTAGGGTTCTTGACTTAGTGCGGAATGAAGAAATGAATAAAAGTGGAAACTTTGACAGGGTTTAGGGTTGAGGGTTTGGTTGGGGTTATGTGGGGAATGGAACCCACAAAGCAAACGACTTTGGGATTACGGATTGCATACTGTATGTAAGGCTACTCGAAAATCATTCCTCTATTAAACCAAACCAAGTATGTGCTCATGATTATCCACAAGTTTCGGAGGCTTCCAGATGCTTTCCTTGCCGGTTGTTAGTGGGGAATACTCTTCCCTATTCGCAACCAGCAAGGAAACCATCTGGAAGCCTCCGGAACTTGTGGATAGTCATACATCCTTGGGGCTTAGCCTAAGTCAATTTCCCAAACTGGAAGAAATTTGTGTAGGAACCCGTATTGCAGTCGGAACCCCAGGATAAGGACCCGTGTTTACTGCTTTTCGGCTAAGTATGCAAACAGGATCCCATTTAGGTACATATATAGTAAGGATCCTCATGCTAGAAAGAATGGAAGAAACATGTTTTCCTCATTTGCAAAACGCTCAGGCAGGAATTGCGGGCTAGGGTTCAGGACTCGTGGTTGGGATGTGTGGCTTGAGGCTTTGCCTTGACATCCAGGATTGGTACGTAAACTGCTAGCCTTAGACTTCTGAATCGGGTTAGGCCCCCACCCGCTAATAGCGGTATACTAGGAATATGCACGGGCACTAATATACAATTACCATTATCTCTTGTGTTCACTATTAGTGGGTGGGGGCCCAACCTAAGTTATGAAACCCAAGCCCTGCAAACTGTCAACTCCGCTGCTCCTGAGGCCTGACACGAACTCCTTGTTATAAAGCACTAAGGCCAAAATGAAGACATCATCTTACTGTTTACTGGCGGCTATCGTATCCCCGTACCAAATAAACAGAACCCAAACTTTCCATTTCATGCTGCATCCAATTTACAAGCTGATTCTTTATTACTTCTGAATACCTACGCCCCTGAATCGTGAAATGGGGGAGTATCCCCATGCACAAGACACAAAGTAAGTACACTACTTGGAGGTTCAGGACAATTTCATCACAGTCACAACTGCACTTATAACAAATAACACGATACTGAGCCGCCCCAATCCACTGTTATAGTTCTGAACCCTATATACCCCTATATAAACTAGATAACTTATAACCTCTTTTCATCCCCTTGACAAATCGTATACTATAGTCGCCCTGAACCTCCAAATACTAAAATCCCCCTAGACCCAAAGCCTAATCCCTAAACCCTAAACCTCTAACCCCAAACCCTACACCCCAAACCCTAAACCCCAAACCCTAGACCCCAAACCCTAAACCCTAAACCCCAAAACCCTAAACCCCAAACCCTCCAGTCTGAGGCTCAACCACCTCCGGCAAGGGTTCCGCATCCTTCGGCTTCGGCGGATGGTTTTAGGGTTTGGGATTTAGGGTTTTTGGTTTAGGGCTTAAGGTTTAAAACCTGGAAGCTTGGGGTTAAGGGGTTTAGGTAAAACCTATAAGTTTGGGATTTAGAATCTGAGTGGTTTTTGATATACCTCCAATATCATATTTGGGCACTTGGACCCTCAGGGTTATCTAGGTTTGAGACTTTAGCAGTGCAGGCTTGCCACCGATTTTTTTTGCTTCCTGGCAACTCTTTCAGTAAAGGGACTTTACTGGGAACCCCAAACAGGGAACCCCAAGAATATAATAGGAATATAATGGAATATAAGGACCCTGGTGGGTATATTCCCCCTAAACCCTAAACCCCTCAAATATTCCTACTATATTCTTGGGGTTCCCTGTTTGGGGTTCCCAGCAAAGTCCCTTTATTCAGGAAGATCCGTAGCTTGCCAGCCAGATTCGGTGTACCTGGCTTTCCCTAGGTTTAGGGTTTTAGGGGTTTAGGGTTTCATGGGTTTAGGGTTCATGGGTTTAGGGTTTCCAAGGGCTTTTAAGGGATTAGGGGTCCAAGGGTTTAGGGTTTAAGGGTCCAAGTATACAAATAATACCTACGTTGCACCCCAAAGTTAATTATTTGGGTACTTGGACCCTCAGTGGAACGCTGCGTTCGCAGAGGTCCTTTCATTTCAAACTAGGTTCCCCAGTAACCCCAGAATAATAAGGGTGCCCTTTTTCCTAATATTCAAGTCTAATAAGGAGGCCCCAAAATAAAAAGGGGAAAGGGGTACTACTGGGGTACCTAACCTATAGCCCCATGGGGTCCTAAACAGTAGTTTCCAAAGCTTCACGCTCTTGACTTGAGGACGCAGCGCCCTGCGCTGTCGGCCCTACAGTCGGAAGCACCTAGCCTTGGGCCTTGTACCCTTCAAACCTACACTCCTGACTCCCATACCACTACACCCCAGGTTACGGTTACACCCTGAAGCCACACTATTACCAGTACCTGAACCCCCCAAATATGTAGAATAATGGTCTTTCAGGCTACATTGTGGGGTTTGGGGCTATTGTTTTACCTACTTTTGGGGCCAGGTAATTACTACGGCAAGGACCTTGATAGTGCTTACGCCCGCACTACTTGCGGCGTTCATGCTTGTTCTGTGCTGCTTGCAAAACCTGACCCCTTTCTATACTATCCGATGGCCATTGCTTTATACACAAGATTACAACACAGGGACCAAATTTGCTGACCATGGACTCGCCGGAGGCTTCTTGTGAATCTCTGACTTTGGCTAACTAACTCGTTGATATGGTAATTTCCCATATTGGCCCAGGCTAGACCCCAAAATATGATTATTCTTATTAATGAGATCTTAAAACGGTACCCCGAATTTGGGGACCCCCCATCTTCCTTTGGTGCAGCTGCAGCTGGAATATTCTTACACGAGTGCATCTCACCAACCACCCCGCGACCAAAGACTGAAGCTCCAAAACCTGCACCCCTGGGCCCCGAAGCGTCCAAAGCCTGACCGCCCAACCTACATCCCCAAGCCTTATCACGCGGTTTACTTTAGGGTTGAGGGTTTCCCCAGGACTTTCTAAAACAACAAATAACGGTAAAGATAGCAACATATTGGTTACAAAGCCGCACAAAGCCCTTCTTTTTATTGGTACGTAGCTTAATTATTCTAGGCTTTCTTGGCGCCTGCACCTCCGCTGCGTCTAAGCTGGAAGGGGCCTGACCGAAGCATGGGGAAGTTAATGCTAAGAGCTTGCCTAAACCCTAAACCCTAAACCCAAGGGCATTCCCTTCAGATCCGAATAGCCCAACCTCTAGGTAACAGTGACAGACTATAGGGCTCAAAGTAGGTGTTATTTGCAGACTTGGATCCCCCAAACCCTAATCCCTAAGCCCCAAACCGCGGGGTCACATATTTTGGGGTTTCAGCTTTGGGGTTGCAGGGTTCCGGGGCTTGAGGTCTGCGGCTCAGGGTTTGACAATGACTACCATGTGGGTGGATGGTAGGCTTGCATGATACAAGGGGATAAAAAACCAGTTCTCTAAACTTCTACAGTATACCCAGGGAGCCCACTACCCCCTTTGTTGAGGAATCTACCTTAAATAAAGCTAAGGATCCCCATCATGTTAAACGGTGTATTCCTTAACTAATCTTGCTATAATCCCTATATAAACCTATATAACCCCCATATTATATGTAATCCCAAGCGCTAAACCCTACACCCTATTAGGGATCACCATTATTTAATAAAAGGTCTACTCCTTAGTTGAGGGATATTGGCTTCTCTGGGGAGTGCTTAAGGTTGACTGACACAGGCCTTTCTACAGCTCTTGTTGAGCTACTTTGAACATGGCCATGTGTATCCCACAACTTTACTTACATGTGGTTAGTACTGTAGAATCCTTGCAGAATGTATTCTCTTATTCCCTCCGAACCAGCATCCCAAAGGGTCCATGTAGGTACATGATATGTAGCTATAGGGCTTAAGTATATACCATATACATACATTGACCCTTTGGGAGTTCAAGTATCCAAGGTATCGCCAGGTTCATCGACGATCCCGCTAGCATCGCCTCTTCTGATTTCAGAAGCTTCACCGCAAGTTTGCGGGACGATGAGAGGTATGTACTTTCCTATTCCTGAGTTCATGCATGCCCTACTGATCTGCCATGGTCAATGTATTTGCAGTGAAAACCATACTGACAGCCTTCGTAGCACGATAAACGCAGGCTTTCCAATGAGTAGGGACTGTCGCTCTGTAGGGGCCAGCGGATGCTAGGAGGCCAGTTCTCAGACCCCTTTTCGTCGGCCCACCCTGAACCTGAAGCCAACCACGACTCCCAGCGAGGGCATCGTATGACGACTGTATGCATGAAGCGCGGTCTATAACCCTGAGGGTCCAAGGACCCAAATAATAGGGTTTTAGGGCCCAAATACTATTAACATTGTGCTATTTGGGCCCTAAAACCCTATTATTTGGGTCCTTGGACCCTTAGGGTAAGGAAAGGTTGATTCATCTTCCCTGCCCACACTTGCGTGGACTGTCGCCTCCAAGCACGGCAAGCTTTGGAATGTGCAACGCACTTTTGAGTTCCATGATTGTTGGGTGGCGCTCAATTCATGTTTAAGCCAGCGCAATCTTCCCTTCAGACTATCCAAAGTGATCCCTGAAATCCGTACTCAGCACCACCCCCAAACCCTAGACACATATCCTTTCAGAATTCAGCTAGACAGACCTTCGCAGAGTTCTATCACGTCCTACTCGTGCCTGGTAGAACTTATTGAACTACCTATGTAGTACCCCTGTCCCCGAACCCCTGAATGACCCAAAAACATGGAACAAACAAAACAAGGCACCATTGCTACATTCGAGATGTCAGGGTCCAGGAAACCCGAAACCCGAAATCCTAATCCCCAAAACACTAAACCCCAAATCCTAAACCCCTAAAACTCAAACCCTAAACCCTAAAACCCAAAACCCTAAACCCCTAAACCCCTAAACCCTAAACCCCTAAACCCTAAACCCCTAAAACCCTAAGCCTTTTAAACCAAAATCCCCAAAATTTGGCACCTCGGCCTCGGCAGGCATCTCTGATGCTGGGGCCTCCGGCTCCTGCTCTGCTCAGACTTGACCCCAAGGGTTTAGAGTTTTTAGGGTTTAAGGGGTTTAGAGTTAAGGGTTCAAGCCTTAGAGTTCAGGGCTTAACTGATCCCCGCTCACAAAATGCAGGAATGACCCTGGTCCTACGGGCCATGTACACAATCATTTTGTGCCTGCGGTTTGTGGAATAGTAATTGTACTACAGGCTTTTGGGAAGTGTTTGATGGTGTAGTACTTGGACCCTCAGGGTGGGATCCAATTAGCCCAAGGTAGGTAATGTCCACAGAAATTGACCTTATACCAAGAAAGGGATCCCTAATACAGTTTTGCGTTTAGGGGTTGGGATAATATTGGGGTTGCATAGGTATTGCTTATTGATCCCCTTGATCAGAGACATCCTGGCTATGACCTATGTTCCGCGGCCAAGGAAATTCTCCGTCGGCAAAAATTCCAGTAATTAGTTAAGCCCCTAAACCCTAAACCCTAAATCCTCAACTGGAGACCTGTGGACTACTACTCTAAGTCCTGAACCCTGAACCCTAAAACCCAAACCCTGAACCCTAAACCCTCGTTGGACTATTTGGATCCCTGGGCTAGGAGGTTACACATCTATCAAGGGCCCCTCTCACCCATTGGACAAAGTATGGATTTCGGTTAGAAAGCTTTTGAAGAAGGTTACTGCTAAAAGTTGAGGCAAAAAGCACATTCTGTTGACATTACATTTTTTGAGCCCTCCAGCATCCCGCACTGAGCAGGTCAGGGCACTCACTCACATCAGCAAGCGCTCAGCACTCTAGCAAACAGCATGTGCCGTCCGTCACATCATTTGCAAAAAGATAGGCAGACCAAGCAAACATGCTAGAAGAGTACCTTTTGACATTACATTTATATTTATGTGTCACTGTAACGTACTGCTCCTCAACAATCACCCAGAACATACGGTGCTGCGCTGCTCCTCTTCGGCATATTCGAGGGCGGCTTCCTCGTCAGCAGGAGCTGCAAACTGCGGATCCTGCAGTGCAGTTTCTAGCACCTTCTTAATTCAGGAATATGAGATATGTACATATATATATATATAAGGTTTCCAGTACACTTTTAATGCAAGAATATGCTTTAAAGTATATGATAGGATCCTGGTAAGATTTAAGGCTTATCGTTCTTAATCAAGGACTTCCGGGCTCCCTGGGCAAATTGCTGTTTCAGGGTCAAAGGGTCTAGGCAGGGGTTCGAGGAGAGGCATCTAAAGAATCCGCCAATTACGTACACGGGGCTGGGAAGCATCAGCGGTCAGCATTCATGGATCGGGCTTTCAAATAGGTAAGAACTGGCATATGCGGCTTCCACAAGCCCATCCACTCAAGAAATAACACCTTCTGTCCGCTCTCTGGGAAACAGGGGTGCTTCCTTGGGTCTGTCTCGATCCTGCAGATTGCGGGCATACATTGGGTGGGGCCCCACCCACTAATAGGGAGCAGAATCAGACGCACCAAAAAACCCACCAGCAAATTGCATCTAACTATTGGAAAACATGATTATCACCCAGCATGCCTCTGAGAAGGGAGTGCACAATTCCCAATCCAACCCCAATCCCCTCCCCATGGTATTGAAACCCTGCTCTTACCCCTAAGAATACATTTTCTCAGTATAGTATCCCAGTGCCAGAGGGTGCGAGGGGGTTAGGGTGATGTGCGCGCGTCAAAACTAGAGAAACGACAAGATCGTGAAAATTTGGAAGCCGAACCAGGGATCCGGTGTGCGCTCCTAAACCCTAAACCCTTCGGGGCCTGGGGGGCTTGGGAAGGGCGCTGCAAGGCGGCCAGGGGCAGCTGGCAAGGGGCAGCCTCTTGCTCTTTTCTCCATAGGAAAGCCTCAGTCCAAGCCTGAACTGAGCCAGAAACCTCTCAAGTCTGTTGTGCATGTCTGGTCCTCATTTTGATGAGTTTGTGTTTGTTTTATTTGCTCTTCTGGCGCTATTTCTGGTGCTTCAGTTTGGGAGTTTGTGCTTTTTTGGTGTGCTTTTCTGATGCTTTTTGTGGTGCGTCTGTTGTGCTTTTCTGATGCTAAAGTTTTCAACCAAAAACACGAGATCTGGTGCTTTTTACAAAAGGCTAGGTGCGAGGCCACGCAACAAAGTAGGATTGGATTTCCTGTTTTTTTTTTGAGTCGGTTGTGCTTTTCTGGTTCTATGTTTGATGAGTTTGTGCTTTATGTTTGTGCTTCTCTGGTGCTATTTCTGGTGCGTGAGTTTGGGAGTTTGTGTGTTTTTGGTGCTCTCTGATGTCCAAACACAGTCAACCCGGTCGGATGTTTGACAGATCTGCTGGCCAGTCGGCTGTTGTTTGGTGCTATTTTTGGTGCGTGAGTTTGGGAGTTTGTGTTTGTTTGTGCTTTTCTGGTGCTTTTTTGGTGCTCGTGCTCACTCACAATGGGTTCCCGACAGTAATTAGGAGGTCGGGCGCACTCACTAATTATTAGTCTGACAAAAACGACTACTGTAAACTCGTGTCTGGCCTGCCGATAATGGGGTGTACCTGGATCCTCTTCGATCATAAGCCAATAAGATATGGGTGAGGAGCACAGAATTAGCACAGTGGTGGCTATGCAAGAAGAAGACTAGACATAACGTGTTACCTCAAACATGACCTGGGCTGGGGGGTTGCAGGCACTGAGCTGCAGGTTTTCACAACAGCATGAACTGGGATGTACTGTTGGGGGCCCAAAACTAGATCAGGTTTCCTGGTGCCACTTTTGAGTGGTGTGTTTAGCGCAAGACCTAATTTTGGACTATTAGTGAGCGGGGCCACCCTAGGCATACACATGACCCTCATTTCCGAGACGGATGGCGACAACCCGTTTAACGAAAACTACGTGTGGTGAAGTGACTTGAGCGAGTATGATCCAAAACCCTGAAGCGCGAAGCCAAGCCCCGATTTCCAAACCGAAAGCCTTCCTGGATCTCCCAAATACACCCAATTTTCGCGCTAAATCCCAACATGATGGGTCTATAGGCTATAGGCTACTATTTTTATTCTGATTATTCGGCAAGTCTATGGGTACCTTAAACCTTATACACACATCTCTGGAAATGCCTTATATATCCCTGGATAACAGCCTCAAAGGAACCGCTTATCCAGGTAAGGCTTTTTCTCAGATAAAACAGACAGGGCGCGTGCAACAGTGCGAGTCGACTGTCTGAGGCTTCCAGTGAGTGTGGAACCTCCAGAAATAGAGCTGGGCTTAGGGTTCAGGGTTCAGTTAGACTCACCGGATCCTAAGCTAAGTATCTACGAGTACAAAGTGGGGCTTCTATACCGGAAGCTGGTTGTATGGTTTGGGTTATGTATGTGGAGAAACGCCGACATGCCATCTACTCACGGTGTCTGGCGCCGCTCACGCTCAGACTGAAGCTCGTCTCCCTAAAGCTACATGTAGCAATATATGGTATAGATAGAGTTTTGAGACCCAAAGTAGGCACATGAGAACCACTGCGTGCACTGAGTATATGTGATTTCCTACATGGACCCTGTGGGTCTTTCAGGGTACCATATTTGTTCTGCAACTTCCTGAACTGCTTCACGGGAAGGCTGTTTTTCTAAATCGATTCTAGCATGCGGTCGCATTTGTCCGACTTCCTGGCAAGTCCATTTTAAACATCCAACCTGCTCAACCCAAATCCCCAAAAAACCAGACCCTAGAACCAAAACTGCTACAGCAGGGATCCAAAAGGCCCCAGGCAGCTTCTCTTTCAGGACTTCTGGCACCAAAATGGATCCTGAAGGACCCAGGTGCCCAAATAATGCTTTAGGCCCCAAATACTATCATCCACAACCCTAATCTTTCAGGCTTAGATCTCAGGGGTATTTCCTCCTTCCACAGCGCCCTACAGGCCGAGTAAGCCACGACAAGGATAGTCCAGGCTTGTCTTGGGGTTGAAAGTTTAGGGTTTAAGGCTACCTTGGGGTGATGAGCTTAGGCCATTTGGCCATTTGCTATTGGATTGTGACAGGTTGCTGGAGATTCCCTAACCGCCGGGGCCTTACCTCAAACCCTAAACCGCGTTTCGGTATAGAGTGTAGGGCAACCCTGAATCCTAAACCCTATGGTGTAGGGCTGCAAGTACGAGTTCCAGCTTGAAGAAGGCGTGGGGGCTTCTTGGGCTTCTGGATGCAGTAGGCTTAAATACATGACTACCTACCGCCATGGGCAAATTCGGAAATTAGATCACATTGTCAACCCAGAACTACCAAAATATAATCCATAAAATTTCCAGTGCGATCCTACAGCAAGGATTCAAAGTTGGATCGGCTTGTGGGTCTGGATAGGTATAGCCTCGTCGCTCAGCTTCGAAGATTGTCGCGAAAGCATGACCTGCACAGCTTAAGAACCTTAGGCACCCCCAAAACTGCAAAGGGCCCTCGCAAAGATTCATGAGAAAAAAACATGGCCCTGCATGATGAGGTCCTGGGGCATTGGGGTCTTGATTAATGTCTAGCGTTCTAGAGAAACTGTCTGTATATACCAAACATCCTGAACGCACCTAGGAGGCCCAAACCTTGGGGACCATGGGGGTTCGGTGGTTTAGGGTTTAGGGTTCGGTGTCAGTGTAATGAAGTCCAGCAGCATCTCCAATCACTTTGATCTCAACAGTAGGAGAAGTTCATGATAAGATATTCACCTAGTTGCTGAGTTCCCTGGCCCCTAAAAAGTGTACACTTTTTATTCTAATGGGAATATAAGAACCTCAAACGTGTACAGTGTACCTACCAGCCACTGAGTCAAAGGTTGCCGCTTTGCACTGAGGGGATTGCGGCCGCTCTGAAGTTCGTAGATTCTATGGGATGGGTCGAAACAAGCGATGTGCCGAAACTATCCGTCATCTTTCCTGAAGACAGCGCGATGTGGGTTCAGGGTTTGGGGATTTAGGGTTTATGGAACAGAACAGGCATCATTCCTTATCATCCTAGCTAGACCCGAAATGCCACCACTCCGGCGCGGAATCGTGGATCTCACTCCAAATTCCCATACCCAAGCACCAAAAAAATACATCTCATCAAACATATAGGCTAAACCCTAACCCTCAACATTGATCTGCATAATCTTTATCTCAAATCTGTAGGCATGCATATTTCGCAACATGAATGTTACAACTCTCGCAGCAACTTAAGGGACTGTGGATTATTGGCCGGTCATAGCTTGGCTTTGCCCACTTAGTCTCGAAACTCTGAACCTTAAGCATATACCCTACCTCGACCCATATACCTTAAGGCTACCCTTCTTGGAGGAAGCTCATTTGTTTGAAGATCGCGCATTGAAGATACTAGACATAATGCAGAATACCAGGGTGATGCGGTCTAGGTAAACCAGAACCCTTAAGTAAAACTTCAACCATAAACCTGGACCACGACACCACATCGGTATTTCACACGAGCCTCCGAGCATTCCTCAGTTTCACCAGGCAGCGCCTGTTACTCAAACATGTAAGGATATACAGGGGCACATAGGAATGTCTAGGGCTTAGGGCATCCAAACATTGTGAGTCGCCCTTAAAAGAGCGTCCAAATAACAAGGATTCTAGCCTAGTGGCGTCCATGATGAAGTCTCCTGTTCATGGACACTCTCACCTGCACAAGTACGATCATACAGCTATAATGACCAACCCTACGGGTCCAAGGACCCAAATAATAGGGTTTTAGGGCCCAAATACCATTAATATTAATGTATTTGCGCCCTAACACCTTATCATTTGGGTCCTTGGACCCGTAGGGCAACATGCGTTCTACGGACGGCTTCAGGTATGGCATGCTCAGAATATGGTCGGGTTTAATCACCCAGCAGGTCCAAGTACTCAATAATGAGATACTTGGGTTTTGGGTAATAGTCATTGTAGTACAGGTTTTGGGTGGGTAT